>CM049806.1:863306-908306 GCA_027422405.1 Ptychobarbus kaznakovi | reverse complement strand
TCAGTTCATTTGATGCAAAAGAGCAGTCATCATATTCTCCAAAATCACTTCACAGAACGAATCCTACAGGTCTGGAAGAACATGAGGAGGATTTCAGAAAGATAAAAAATCTCTTAAAGATAACTAAGTATGTTCAAAATGAAGAACATCTATTTTGTTATTTGAATGCTGCGAAAATAATTTTAAAATGACAAATATTCAAAAAGCAGGAAGTCACATAATGCCATAATCATGTCAGATCACGGTTTACATTACTGGTAATAGTGATATTTATCATATTCTGTAAACATAGGGGATTTCAAAAATTCATTAACCATCCTACTTTTGGGGATTTCAGACAAGTTGAAGGTTATCCTAACTTCAAGAGGTTATTTATCGATGATTTTTAAGTAATTCAAATTATTCTCAAGTTTTGTCTTTAAAACAATCTAAAGCAAAAAGATAAGAACAATATTATATGGGAAACACTAAATATGAATAGAAAAAACAAGCAGTTGATAATAATTTCATATATTAATGTTCTGTGAGAGGCTGAGAATGAGTGCAGTTTTCTCCCATTATCTGCATATTGATTTATACAACATATTCAATAATCAAGAAGCTACACTCTAATTGTTTTTAAAAAGTGAGCAAACTTAAAAAGTTTAAGGCAACCAGCTTCAGCAGATTTTAAAGTTTTCTCAGCTTATTTTTTAGGGGATTTTTGAGTTTTCTCAACTTTTTGTTGTACAAACTTAAAGGATTAGTTCACTTTCAAATTAAAATGTCCTGATGTTTATGTATTTCTTTCTTCAGTCGGGAAGAAATTAAGGTTTTTGATGAAAACATTGCATGAATTATCTGAACATAGTGAGTTTCAATGGACTCCAAATGGTTGAAGGTCACAAACTGACAGTTTCAGTGCCGCTTCAAAGGGCTATAAACGACACCAGACGATGAATAAGGTCTTATCTAGCCAAACCATCACTCATTTAGAAAAAATATAATAGTGTATATGCTTTATAAACACACAAATGCTCTGGTCTGCGATGCGCGCTTCACGTAATGACGTAATGTCGTTGAAAAGGTCACGCTGGACGTAGGCTTCATCTCATCTTCTCCTCCAAGTTTAAATGCAAATACGAAGTCAAACGCCGTTTACTTACAACTCAATTGAGTTTACTCCTTTTTCGTAAACGGCATTTGACTTCGTATTTGCACGTTCAACTTGTAAACACTGACTCGGTGCTTCCGCCTACGTCAAGCGTGAACTTTTCAACGTCATTACGTGAAGTCTGGGACGCGCATCAAGCATATACATTATTATATTTTTCTAAATGAGTGATGGTTTGGCTAGATAAGACCCGTATTCATCGTCTGGTGTCGTTTATAGCCCTTTGAAGCGGCACTGAAACTCTCATTGTGACCTTCAACCGTTTGGAGTCCATTGAAACTAACTATATGGAGATAATGTTTTCATCAAAAACCTTAATTTCTTCTCGACTGAAGACAGAAATACATAAACATCTCGGATGACACGGGGGTGAGTAAAACATCAGGACACTTTAATTTGAAAGTTAACTAATCCTTTAAAACAACACGTTGAGAAAACTCACAAATCTGCTGAAGCTGGTTGCCTTAAACTTTTTAAGTTTGCACCTTTTTTGTTTTGCAGTGTAATAAGTCCCTTATTATATTTTGGCATTAAACATAACTGAATAGAACGGTTGTGCCGTGTTTAATCAGTGTTTTTGAAGGAAACAGGTTTGAATGAATCATTGAAGGTGTGATGTGCATCACATATGATCCATTAAGACATAATTAAGTGTCTCTTCCAGCTAAAACACGAGTCCATAATCCATAATAACTCTTCCTCCGGTGATAAAGTTCAATCTGCTGTCGTCTCTCACATCAAAATCCAGCTTCATATTAGTTTAGAGCTGTTTTGATCTGTGCAGATTTCTCTCCTGATTCAGACCAGAACACTTTATCACTGGAGCAAGCGTTATTATGGACTCATGCGATCAAACATTACTAGACTGAAGCATACCTGCGGCGACCTGAGTGCCGAGCGAGTCGTGGCTCTTATAGAAGACTCTGGCACACAGTGCAGAGAGACCGGTCTTGTGAAGAGCGCTCTGGTATGAAGACAGCAGCTGATGTGTGACGCTCTCAGCCGCGGCGGGAGGATCGCTCGAGCTCACGGAGAGAGACAGAGAGGCGTATCGAGCGCAGCTGGACTGTAGCAGACGGCACTCGACGCTGCTCCCCGGGATCTCTGAGACGGAGAGATGAGACGATCTGTCTGCGGGACGGTCCTGCACAGCCGTGACATGCAGCTCCACCGCTGCTCCTCTGGGCAAAGACGGCACGACCGCGACGCTGCTCTCCACCTGAGCAGAGACAGAGACAATGCACTGCAACAAGAGCAATCAACAGATGCACACATGTTATGGATTGTAGGGGTGTAACGATTCATCGATATATCGATACGATGTATGACGATACGATGCATTGATGCCATGCGTAAAATATCAATATCTGTAGTATAAAAAGGCACCTTTATTTTGGCACTGTCCACATTTTCATATAATGTCCGTCTATGCATTACCACCAACGCATGCATTCTCGTTCAATCTCACGTGTCAGGACTCGATATAAGGACTACCCGAAGACACAAGGCGAGTATAAAAGACGCTCAGGATTGTTGGAGTAACAGTCGAGTGCTGTGTGAGAAGTTTTCCACACACACATCTGAAGCACACGCACACAGACAGCCACGTCAACTCTGCGCGAATACTGAATTGAGCTTTCCTCCGCTTTTTTGAGCATGGATGAATAAATTCAGACAAAACTACATCAAAATGCATGTTTTGGCTCATATCCTTGTAAACAGTAGGTTAAGAAAAGCATATGTCGTAATGTAAACAGAGAAAAGGCATGTGTATCAGTTTATTAAATCTGTGCTTTCATTTTTAAAGTGAAAGAAAACTAATAATAAATATAATGCTGTCAAAGAAAAATACAATTGCTCACTGCTCCTGACTAAATAACCTTTGTAACATCAAAAAGTATTCATTTACAGGCTATTTAATTTATACAGTGAAGACTATGCAGTTATTTTACATTTGATTATTGCATTTCATTAGCGTATCTGAAAATGTATTTTAGACTGAGCTGAAAAGCACTGTTTATTGAACTTGTGTCTTTCTTCTATTGTATTTATTTTCTGCTATTGCTTGTAATTTGGTTATCTGTAGAAAAGATGTTTAGCACTGAGCCCATAGCAGCATTTTTAGATTTATGTTCATGTTATATATTTTGGTTGCATTTGTGAGTTAATAAAAATGTAGATGGTTGTTTAAAATAGATATATAATATGATAATATCGATCAATATACTCCTGTATCGAATCGTATCGTATACTTTTTTGAGGTATCGGCAAATATCGTATCGCTGGGTATGAGAATCGATATCGAATCGTGACGAACCATCCGATTTACACCCCTAATGGATTGTAATCTATAACAGCGCAAACCGTCTTCTGGCGTTAAAATAGTACTGTCAGGTTTAACTAAAGTCGCGCTGAAAAAGCGTGGACACCGTTATTTTTGCGCCTGACCTTATTAATATGCATTTGTAGGAGTTTCCCTTTTAGATGCAAAATGAAATTAAAATTAGTCATGCGACGCGATTTACTAACGTTTGCGCTCGTTAAATTACTGCCATTTGCGCCATTATTTAATGCCCAAAAAAGCATGTCAAACGTTTTGAGCTTGAAATGCCTGAGCAGAGACAGAGACAATGCACTGCAACAAGAGCAATCAACAGATGCACACATGTTATGGATTGTAGGGGTGTAACGATTCATCGATATATCGATACGATGTATGACGATACGATGCATTGATGCCATGTGTAAAATATCAATATCTGTAGTATAAAAAGGCACCTTTATTTTGGGCACTGTCCCATTTTCATATAATGTCCGTCTATGCATTACCACCAACGCATGCATTCTCGTTCAATCTCACGTGTCAGACTCGATATAAGGACTACCCGAAGACACAAGGCGAGTATAAAAGACGCTCGGATTGTTGGAGTAACAGTCGAGTGCTGTGTGAGAAGTTTTCCACACACACATCTGAAGCGCGCACACACAGACAGCCACGTCAACTCTGCGCGAATACTGAATTGAGCTTTCCTCGCTTTTTTGAGCATGGATGAGTAAATTCAGACAAACTACATCAAAATGCATGTTTTGGCTCATATCCTTGTAAACAGTAGGTTAAGAAAAGCATATGTCGTAATGTAAACAGAGAAAAGGCATGTGTATCAGTTTATTAAATCTGTGCTTTCATTTTTAAAGTGAAAGAAAACTAATAATAAATATAATGCTGTCAAAGAAAAATACAATTGCTCACTGCTCCTGACTAAATAACCTTTGTAACATCAAAAAGTATTCATTTACAGGCTATTTAATTTATACAGTGAAGACTATGCAGTTATTTTACATTTCATTATTGCATTTCATTAGCGTACCTGAAAATGTATTTTAGACTGAGCTGAAAAACCTAAAAAAGCACTGTTTATTGAACTTGTGTCTTTGTTTTATTGTATTTATTTTCTGCTATTGCTTGTAATTGGTTATCTGTAGAAAAGATGTTTAGCACTGAGCCCATAGCAGCATTTTTAGATTTATGTTCATGTTATATATTGGGTTGCATTTGTGAGTTAATAAAAAGTAGATGGTTGTTTAAAATAGATATATAATATGATAATATCGATCAATATACTCCTGTATCGAATCGTATCGTATACTTTTTTGAGGTATCGGCAAATATCGTATCGCTGGGTATGAGAATCGATATTGAATCGTGACGAACCATCCGATTTACACCCCTAATGGATTGTAATCTATAACAGCGCAAACCGTTATTTTTGCGCCTGACCTTATTAATATGCATTTGTAGGAGTTTCCCTTTTAGATGCAAAATGAAATTAAAATTAGTCATGCGACGCGATTTACTAACGTTTGCGCTCGTTAAATTACTGCCATTTGCGCCATTATTTAACGCCCAAAAAAGCATGTCAAACTATTTTGAGCTTGAAATGCCTGCAATTATTTTCCACACGCATTCATTTGAATGTACGAAGAACACATTATTGTTTGCAAAGCTATGTTATTTTTTATTTGCTTCTTGGAATATCAGCTCTATCAAACCAAATTATTTTTTGGCCTTTGGTTCTTTTCAACGTACTGTGGCTTCTTTGTTTATTTATTTGCGAGTACGCTTGGTATTTGTGACCCTGGAGCACAAAAGCAGTGTTAAGTCGCTGGGGTATATTTGTAGCAATAGCCAACAATACACTGTATGGGTCAAAATTATTGATTTTTCTTTTATGCCAAAAATCATTAGGATATTAAGATCATGTTCCATGAAGATATTCCTACCGTAAATATATCAAAACTTAATTATTGATTATTAATATGCATGGCTAAGAACTTCATTTGAACAACTTTAAAGATGACTTTCTCAATATTTAGATTTTTTTGCACCCTCAGATTCCAGATTTTCAAATATTGTCCAAACCATCCATCAATGGAAATATTATTTATTCAGATTTCAGATGATGCATAAATCTCAATTTCGATAAATCGACACTTATGACTGGTTTTGTGCTTCAGGGTCACATTTGTGTTGGTCGATATGTAAATGAGATGTTGCGTCTTGTGCATTGTTAGTAAATCACCAGCAGATTTTTGAAGTGCGCTCTCGTGTTAATTTTCCCTGTTTAGTAAAACTGGTCCTAAATGTCTTTCATTCATCACAACACAACACTACAGCAGTAGATCTACACTGCCGTGCGAGTGTTTTTATTACAACAGATGAAGGAGTGATGGCAAACATGGCATCTTTCTCTTTTATGAACACTTAATAAATGGAAGGGGACACAAAGAAAGAGCTTATGATTAAAACAAGAATACAAATCTGCCAGTGCAGTCAGAAACAATAAACCTCATTCAAAGAGAAAACTAGTTGATATTTCTGACCCCACACGTACGGATATATGATCTTGTATTAAGCATAAATGCATTTACACTTGCTATATTTCTCGGAAAACAAGACTTCGTATTCATTGTGCATCTCAAGTAAATGCATCTTGATTCGAGAATATTCAGATAAGGCAGAAATGCTGATTACATATTTTGTTTAGTGCCATGACTTTATGAATTTAAGACTTTGATTTAAGTGCTGAGACAAAGGTATTCGTAATGTATGTTGCAATGCCTTTTTAATGAATAATTGTAACCGAATTTAAAATCATTATAATATGTGAAGGTTTGTTTGTCATGTGTTTAAATGCATTGCATTTTCTAAAGATGTAGCAATGTTTTATGACTGATCATTTATCATAACTCTGGTTACAATTATTCGTATACAATGCATTATAAGGTGAATTAATTAATGCATTGATGTATTTTGTAATGCATTCTGCTTTAACTAAAGTGTTACCGACACCTCGCAGGCCTTATTTTGAGGAAGGGTGAATTAAGACCCGCAGAAAGCCTGAAGAAAGTGTTGCATGAAGTCACAAAACAAGCAGTGCAAAGTAAAGGCTTGCGGAGCCGATGCATGCGGACGAAACACCTGAGCTGGTTTCTAAACCAGTCAAGACTAGCAAAGAGCAGAGCAGTTAAATAAAGATCACCTGACCCCTCAAACCTCTCGTAACAAAGACACGCGGCGTGATTGATTCCAGCTCATTTTACACCATTTCACCACACTGGAGAGCGGCAGTGATGGCTTTAAATGTCTTCTTCATCATCATCGTCCTCCTCCTCTGCAGAGTTAAAATCTTTATTCTCGGCTGGCGTCTACGCACGGGCCATTATCGCCTCTCAAACTCGCGCGCGGCCCTCAAATAACACCGTCTCATCTGCTAATGGGGGGCAAATGAGTGTTTTATACAACAGCCGCTTTGTTGGGCCGTCGATAAGGGCAAAAACACTTAACCCTCTTTTCAATTGGCTGGATCAATTTTCATCCACTCCAGCACAGCAGTATAATGACGGGTTACATACACTTTATTTTGAAATTCACTCGAAAGCAGACGGCGAAAATAAATCCGAGGCGGCGCGGAGAGGCTTTCCTCCCAATTCCAGGCCGCGTTCTTCTCGTGACCCGCTGCACTTACATCCAGATTAAAGCAGCCGCCGCTGATTGCGGATCAGCATCGAACCACTTTCCAGCGCGGCCGCCAGTAAACAATAGCAGCGTGTAAAGCGTTCACTCAGACGTCTGTAACGAGCGCGCTTTAATACGCCACAGATTAGCACTTAAGCGGCGAGGTGCCGTAATGAACGGGAGGCTGTTAACGGCCCTCGGGGCTGTGCTGGGGTCCGGAGGACCTCGTTTAGTGGCTTTAGAGGCCGACCTCACGGCTCCTGACATCAAGCTCCTCAGCTTTGATCTTCACGGGTCAAAACCAGCCCAAAACTCAAGCTCAGGTACATTCATGCCTCATGGCAATTGAAGCCGTAATCCCATCCAGATCACATTACCGGCCCAAAGTTTAACATTAAGTGTTTTTATATATGACGTTTTTTCTGCTTACCAAGGCTGTATTTATTTGATCAATTTTTTTAATTATATAATATTTTAGCAATTTAATATATCTGTTTTCTATGTGAATATGTGTTAAGCTGTAATTTATTTCTGTGATCAAAGCTGTATTTTCAGCATCATTACTCCAGTCTTCAGTGTCACATGATCTTCAGAAATCATAATAATATGCTGCTCAAGAAACATTTCTGATTATTATCAATGTTGAACATTTTTGTGGAAGGAATTAATTATGCATTTATATAGCGCATTTTTCACTATCCACAGATGAATAGAAAGTTCAGAAGAACAGCATTTATTTGAAATATAAATATTTTGTAATATTATATATGTCTTTACTGTGACTTTTGTAATAATAAAAAAAATAAAAATTAAAACTTTTTTTTATATGTAGTGTCACATTTTCCACAAAATAAGAAGCTGTTCTCAACATTATATATTATATAATGTATATATTAAATAAAATAGCTACAGTATATTAAAATAATATAAGATATATTACAATAAAACAAATAATACATTAAAATAATGACATACAATAAAGATAAATAAAATAAAAAAAGTTTAAGAAATTTCTTATTGATAAATAATATTATAGACTGAAGAATAGGCTAGAAAAATGTATATGTCTGTGACCTTTTAAGATTTATTAATTTCCATGATATTTTACAGGTCCATAAATTGCCTCATATCCAGTATTCCCAAGAAACCCGGTTCTTAAACACAAATGAGCGCTGTTAATGAAATAACCTCAAATAACAGATTCTGAGCTCTTTGATCTTATATATTTGGTTTTGATCTATTAATAAATATCTGTTTGTTTTGTTTTGTAAATACATTTTGGTTTTATTATATTAAGAAATGTCAGTACTGGTCAGAAATTCAAATATTAGTCAGTTTTGTTCAATTAAGAAATGTAAATATTGGTCATATTTAATGTTGCTTGGTTATTTTTAGAGTTTTAACCAGTGGTCAGTTCACAGAAAATATGATTCGGCCTAAAGTGTGAATCAGTGCTTTAATCAAGCATGATGAGCATCTGATAATGATGCATTGTACTGTACGCTGCTGTGGGGATGTGTAGGTGTTTGTGGAACTAAACGAAGACTAAACGAATTATATCCTGACAAAACAAATTATAATAGGGATTACAATTTTTGTATAACTTTTTTCCTCTCTGTGAAACTTTATTCCGTGTTGGCAGCAAAATGTTATTGACATTTATCAGTCAATAAATTCAAGACTCTTGACAAGACGAATAAAATAAATACAATTTTGTGCAGACTAAACTTTTATTTGTTAGCCTAGCTCTCTTTCTTTCAGCAGAAATGTGAACAAACAGAATATTTTGCGGGAGCGGGTGCGTGCGGAATACAACCTAAAATAGTCCCGCGCAGACCTCTACTTCACATATCAGATTTCATTTATCACTAAAGAGAGATGATGACAAGAAAAGAGTGAGGTGACACAGACAAGACGATGTGGAAGAGTTTCAAAACCAAATGTAAAAGCGCCCGTTTTGACTTCTGAGTCTGACATTAATCTAGGTCAAGGAGAAAACTCACCGAGATCTACCAAGTAAAAAGTAAATAAATGATAAAATACACATTAAATAAATAATTAAAAAGGCTTGTTGTGATGTATCTTTGTTGCATTCATTTAATAATGATAAATAAAATAGTATTTTATTATTATTCACTATTCACGTCGCTGTATTCAACTATATACTGAGCTGTATTCAAGCAGAAATATGATGTTATAGAGATCGAGAGCACATACACAGTTTGTTTGCGCATCATTTATAACGGACATAACGCGCGCCTAATGCACGATCATGTCACTGTAATCAGCTTTACCTTGATTACAAAACTTGCCCATCCAAACTTGTGTGTACTAGTGTGACACTGGCTTCTTTTATCCAGCCGAGAGCTGTAGTTTGAGTATCATGTTCTCATACAGCGTTTTTGAGCCGCCGTTCAGTCTGTATTCACAGCGCCATGAGAACCGTATTTCTCCTCCTAAACACAGAATACGTAGAGAGGTGAATACGATCTATTACCCCTGATCTAAGTGATAATGTTTAAAAAAAAAAACATTCGTTTCTCATTTATTTGGTTCCACAGTATTTGCTGTTTTTTATTTTAAACACTGCTTGACGCCGAATTTGCTGCTGATATTAAAGTCAAAGTAAAACGCGCACGGCGTTTACAGGCTATTTAAAACCTAAGGAAAGCGAGGAAAACTCAAACAAAATATCAACTTCATTTTAAACTACAGTTTTAGGTTTATAAGCTGTTTAATAGGCTAAAGAGTGAATAATAATTCACTGGATAATGTTAATTCACTGAATAATATTCTCTGGAATATTGAAATAAGCTATAACAAACAAAACATTGTATTTTATTGCATTTCTCAACTGGCATGTTTTATCAGAATTATTCAAATGTTTTTGTCATTCTAGATTATGAAATAACTGCTGACAGCGCGGTTTATCTATGCATTTACACAGAACTATACTCAAACTGCGATCGCTTGTGGAGAAAATAAATAATTAATTTCGATAGAGATGTATTTATTTAGATGTTTATTGGCGAAATAATGGTTCTATAGTAAATGTTAATATAATTCAGCGTGTTTCAAACAAGTTAATCTTGTATAAAGTTACATGCCTGGTCGTGCTGGAGCATTTCCTGAGTGAACACTGCTCCAGGTGTGTGTGTACTTGGATGGGTCAAATGCAGAGAACAAAATTTCACTGCTGGTTATACTCTGTATAATTATGTATGTAAAAAAAAAAATCAAAAAAATAAATCAAAACCGATATTTTTTTTTACAAAACCGATAACCGATTATGGTAAAATGCTTAATATCGGGAAAAAATATCGGTAAAACCGATATATCGGTCGATCTCTACTTATAATTATTAAAAGCTGTCACTCTCCTTATCGCGATCTGTGGGCGCACAGAAAATGAGAGCACGTGATGAGTTCTCAAGACTCAAAGCACGTGCAAATGTGATACATTCTGTCAGAACCTGCGGGAATGAGTATAATTATTATTAATAGCCGCAATCCGCGCCGAAATTCAAGTTCTGCTCTGTGTTCTCTGCTAAAAACCTGACTGTGAATGATGCGAGTGGCGTTACTATGTTGTCAGTGAGAATCTGCAGCCAAGGCGGGGATGATTTTTGGTGTGCCGGCAGAACAACAACAGTGCGCTACATGTTTTCTACATGTTTCTTTCCCCTCAGTAATCCCTGATAACGTTTAAATGGAGTGAACACGGAGCAGTTTTTCTGTGAGTGGGAATATAACACCCGGTGTGGATCCAGAGCAGAGTGATTACAGAACGCTTAGAGTGGAGAGAGGAACGTGCTTTAATCCACTCCAGGTTTTGATCACATCCCCCTCAGCTGACTGAATACACCTCGTCTTTCCTTAATTTAAGACCTATTCAAGCTACAATCAAGACAGTTATAACACTATTTGAGAAATGTAAGCCTATTTACGGTCTTAAAATTATGAAGTGAATTTAAGAAGACGGGAACCTGCAATTGAGGGAATCCGTCGTCTCGACGGAGAACTGTTGTGTGTGAGAGATGCGGGAGCTGATGCAGCGCACGGTGGATATTTGTGGTAGTCGATGTGGATATTGTTGATGACCTCTTCTCTCTCATCACATTCTACTAGTGCTTCAGTTTCTGAACGTTCACACTTAGTAACACATACAGCTGTATCCTCGCCAAAATACAATAGTGAAAAGAGACCCCTCTCTAACAGTGTCGCGTTCCGAACGTTATTTAAATGACACCGGTATTGCGGTATTTAAAAAATTCATATCATAAGAAAAATAAACACCGGTATACGGTATGAACCGGTATACCGCCCAGCACTAATGGAAATCACCCTTAATAGATAAAAAAGGATACTACGACAAAGATATCGCTTTCCTCGACTTTCAAACTAATGTTTTTATTGTGAATATGAGATTGATCTGAAGAATGAATGCTGTGTATCAGACGCAGGTTAATCTGACCAGTGTCGGGGAAAGTTACTTTTAAAAGTAATGCGTTACAATATTGCGTTACTCCCTAAAAAAGTAACTAATTACAATACTTAGTTACTTTTAATGGAAAGTAATGCGTTACATTACTTTCGTGTTACTTTTTAAAATATGAGCAGGGCTTGATTGTTTGTTTTTAATACAAGAAGTTATATTTATAGCAAATATAAAAGCCTTTCACACTAAATAGTGTAATGAATAAACCTCAGTCTGAAGGACGAGTAAATCATGTCTGATCAGAAGAACACAGGAGAAGTTCAACACTCTTCAGCAATAAAACAAAACAAAACAACGAAGCACAATTGTTTGTTTATCTAAAGTAATTTGTTCTTATTAGTATGGTTGAACTGATCATCAAAGCTCAGCAAAAAACACATCGGTTAATAAATTGAGATTAGATATATTTGTGTTGTTTAACATATTTCATTATTGCAGGTTTGCATCATATTCTGAGTTTGCATTTCACTGTTTTATTTATTTTGATGATACTGAATCTGTTTTTTGCGAGTGAGATAATTAATACACATTTCATATTTAGTTAGATTATAACTACAGTAAGATCATGTTCACACGGCGCACTGTCGGTCAATAAATGGGGAAAAAGTAACTCAGTATTTTCTAGTAAATTAAAAGTAATGCGTTACTTTACTAGTTACTTGAAAAAAGTAATATTATTATGTAACTCGCGTTACTTGTAATGCGTTAACCCCAACACTGGTAATCACATCTGCTCAGTCCATCTCTTTCTCATAATACTCTATTATACATGATACAGTACTTTTACTATAGTAATACAATAAGCTTTTAATAAAGCAACTCAACATTCCTTCGTTACTACAATCTAGTAACGATTACCGGTTTGGCGATAAATCATGATAAAATTCCCCACGGTTAGTATTACCGTTTCATTTTTTAATTATCATTAAAACTGTATTCGATTGCCACGATTTGAGCAACTCACGATAAATAAATACTGTCAGGATAAAGCACAGTTTTCAGTAACAGACACAGCAGCAGAGTAATTTCGTTTTGAGTGAAAAAAGAGCGGAAAAGCTGAGAGGTTTTAACCTTTTAAAACCAGCTGTGTCAGATTTTGAAATGCATAAAATAATAAACGAAATTAACAAAAACATGGTGTAGGAGGAGTAAACAGCACAAGAGACTTTGGGAGCAGTCTGAGTGAGACTTTTTCACGTGCATCGCTATAATGCGTGTAAATGAAAGGATACATGAACAAAAAAGTGTTCTGAATGAAGACTGTAACACCCAGTGTCCCAAAAATACTTGTATTATATATGTAATATCATTTTTTTAATTTTGAAGTAAGAAGTGTTGGATTATTTCGATCATGATTTTTCAATTTTTGCATAAATAAAAAACAGAAAATGTATTACTGTCTTTTTTTTTGTCTTTTTTACAAAGTCACCACACAACATTAATGGTCAAAAATTTACTTTTTTGAAAGGCAGCTGTTAATGTTAAAATAAAATGACACCTTGCACTTGAAAATAGTGAATAACTTTACAGTCAAATAAACAAAATATGTGAAAATGACCTATTTTACCCTTAGGTCTTAAAGTTAAAAGAGCCTTTATTTGAACATGTACATGAGATATTTGAGCATGCTATTAAACTGTGTCAGTCAAGTTGTCATTTAAAATCCAAACATCATTGTAATGTTATTGTTTTAGTGATTATGCAAAAAAAAAAGTCATTTTATTAGTTGTTTGTTGATTTTTAAATATAAAACTTGGTGAATTGATTTATGTGTCGGTACTTTTTGAACATCTTCAGCACATTTGAACAATACCGTGATAATACCGATAATCGTGATAATTTTGGTCACTATAATCGTGATACGAATTTTTTTATACCGTTACATCCCTACTACAACCCCAGCTCCAGAGAAGTTGGGACATTTTGTCAAATGCAATAAAAATCTGCGATTAATTGACAAAAGTACAAGGTTTTCACTGACCAACGTAAATGCATTTTTGTAAATATGAACAAATTTTGATTTTGACTGCAACACACTTTATAAACGTTGGGAAATAGGGATGTTTAACACTGTGTCACATCAAACTTTCTTTTAATTAAAGTGTTTAATTGTTTGGGAATTGAGGATTTGAACTGTTAAAGTTTTGCATGCATTTTTTTTAGTCCAGTCTCGCTTGATACGAGACTTCAGAAGCTCAGGAGTCGGTGATCGTCGTTGTCCGATTCTCCTTTTCATGACCAGTCATACATGTTCATTAGTAGTCAGATCTGGACTGCAGGTAGGCCAGTCTAACACATTCACTCGGTCTCTACCGAAACCACGCTGTTGTAGCACATGCAGAATAAGAGCTGGCATTGTCTTGATCTAATAACCATGGACTTCCTATGAAAGACATCATCTTGATGGCAGTATACTGTATATCTCTGTACAACTCCTATATATGCATCCATGTCAATGGTACCTTCGCATATATGCCAGTAACCCTGCCGTTTGCACTCATATACCATGACCATACCAGATGTTTGCTTTTGCTTCTGTCGCTATTTAAAGTCTGGATGGTCCCTTTGGTCTTTGGGACTGAGAACTCGAAATCCATTTTTTCCCAGCAACAAGTTGAAATGTGGAGTACAGCACAAATTTCCACTGTGTTTTTGACTATCTGAAATGAGCTCTGGCCCAGCATCGCTGCATAGAATTGATGTGTATAGCTTTCTCCTAGAGTAACAGATTTTCAAGTTGCATTTCTTAACGCAGCAGCAGACTGTGGTAAATGGCAGTGGTACCCTGAAGTACTCCTGAGCCCATGTGGCTATATTTAACACTGCAGCTTGATGGTTTCTTACGCAATGCCATCTGAGGGGTCAAAAGTCAAGCAAATTCAACAGAGGTGTCATGCCTTGCCCTATGTACTGGGATTTCTCTGAATTCCCTGAATATTTTCACAATATGTGAAACCCAGGCTAAAGTCTCAAAATCTAATTATTAAACAAGCATCAAAGTTTGATTTCTATCATTAATTTCACTATAATTTCAATCTTTGACATGACCTTACTCAGTTAATATTAAAGATATAAAGGTTACATTTTCACAGAATGTTCTTTACCATATGAAGGATGATTTTTTGTAGAAAACAGCAAATCACAAAAAAACGACTTTAGCTGGGTTTTCACAGAGAGGGTCACATATTATGTATGGTAGTACTTGGTGAAAGACCTAATTTTTTGGCAATTTTGCATTGCGAAATGTGATTTTTGATTTGTTTGGCACTTCTAATTTGGCACAAAGTGATGAGCCATGATCCAGCTTTGCTTGCAAAGACTGAGATGCTCCTTTTATACTCAAACATAGTATCTTGACCTATTATCAACTCACCTGCTTACGGTGAACTGTTTCAAAACAGTTTAACGTGGTATTTCTATAACCTTTTCACTTTTATTTTGCCTCTGTCCCAACTTTTTTGGAACGTGTTGCAGCCGTCAAAAACAACATTTTCTTCCTATTTACAAAATACATTTACGTTGGTCAGTGAAAACTTTGGAAATCTTTAGAATTGTAAATTAAAGTAAAGTTAAAGAGAATTAACAAATCACAGATTCTTGATTTTATTGCATTTTACAAAACATCCCTGAAACTTCTCTGGGATTGAGGTTGTAGTTCCAGTGGTGGTCAGTAACGAAGTAAAAGTAATTCGTTACTGTACTTAAGTAAATTTCCAAGTATCTGTACTTTACTGGAGTAGTTTTTTATTTTGAGTAACTTTTACTTTTACTTCACTACATTCCAAAGCATAAGATCGTACTTTTTACTTCACTACATTTCATAAAACATATCGTTACTCCTTATAATACATCACGTGCTCCGAGACGCAGAAGCCGTGGTTTATTCATGAACAAACTGATTCTTTTCAATGAACCTGTTCAATCGGTTCGCAGATCGCAACAAACGATTCATTCACGAATTGGAAAGATCCGATTGCAGCTGTTCTCGAGTCGACAACTCACTGATTCAAATGAACCGTTTAGAGCGAGTCTCCAGTGAACTGAACTCACAAGTAAAGAACCGGGCGCGCGTGCGCAACTGATGCTGCGAAAAGTGAGTTACTAATGTCGAATTTTAGGATTAATTATTGTAACTGAAAATCATATTTAGGTCAAAACTGTCAGTTGTTTGTGAACTAAATCTGCTGTAAAGGGTGATCTATTTAAGCCCACTGAAATGCTTGAATGCAGACAGATCAATGGCAGTGTCTATGTTTTAGGTCAAAAAACGAAACATTAAAATAACACAGATTAAATAAAATAACTCATGCACGTTCATATTCCCCGCTGCTGTAACGTTAGCAGTTTTATTAAAATGCTACGCATTTAGCCCTATGTGATGTCTATTTTTATATTGTTTATCAACAGTATAATTTTTTATATTGTTTAGATCAACTAGCCGAGTAGACAGATATGAATGTTTATTCATAACCATACTGAAAATAAGTAAATATTGTTAGCTGATGCTAACTGTCTAGCTAACAAGCTTGCTGGTGCTAAGTTGAGGACATTTTTTTATATAAAGTCCAAATATTTTTATTCAGCCACAGATAGATTACATCTGAGGTAAAAAGAAAGGATGTGATGTTCAGAATATGGTAACTACAGTAATTATCAAAGTGGGAAGTGATGCCCTCTGGGGGCATTTGGCCAGGGGTGTTTTTACACCACAGACGAGGTTTGAGAAGAAAAAATCATTATGAAACTATAATTATATTTTCCTTAAAATGTTCTTCCTAACTTCAGGCCTTATTCTCATGTCATTTATAACTGTGACGTTCTGCAAAACAACAAGCTTTAAAACTCTTTATTCTTACTGGTGTAAATTAGATGGTCAAATCTGTTTTCTCTCATGTACATCGCAGTGTAAGCTTCACAGTGAACATTACTACATCACTCTCATCAACGTAGTCCATATCAACAACAAAATATATATCTTGACTCCATATAGTGGTTATTTTGGGAAAATCCCAGGTATTTTGGGCAGTAGGATTATACAAATATGTGCTAATATAAAATTAAATTAAGTAGTCTATATAAAATTGGAAAATAAATCTATCTATCAGTACTTTTTTACTTAAGTACATAAAAAATCTAGTACTTTTGTACTTTCACTCGAGTAAAATTGAAAAAGCAGTACTTTCACTTTTACTGGAGTAATATTTTATTATACGTATCTGTACTTTTACTCAAGTACTTGATTTGTGTACTTCGTCCACCACTGTGTAGTTCTAAAGTGACGTTTTGGATTATTATATTAGTAACTTGGGCTTGGACTCTGATAAACTGTCAACTTTAGATTCAGTAATCTGTGGCGGAAGGAAGTAGTTCACACAAAAGAGGGCTTTTTAAGACACTCCGTTGTTGTTCCTAATCTATTTACACACTCGTGATGTCGAACTATTGTATAAACGCAATATCACACGAGTAGACGTGAGATATGGCTGTACAGTGGGGCAAAAAAGTATTTAGTCAGCCACCAATTGTGCAAGTTCTCCCACTTAAAAAGATAAGAGAGGCCTGTAATTTTCATCATAGGTATACCTCAACTATGAGAGACAAAATAAGAAAAAAAATCCAGAAAATCACATTGTAGGATTTTTAATGAATTAATTGGTAAATTCCACGGTAAAAATAAGTATTTGGTCACCTACAAACAAGCAAGATTTCTGGCTCTCACAGACCTGTAACTTCTTCTTTAAGAGGCTCCTCTGTCCTCCACTCGTTACCTGTATTAATGGCATCTGTTTGAACTCGTTATCAGTATAAAAGACACCTGTCCACAACCTCAAACAGTCACACTCCAAACTCCACTATGGCCAAGACCAAAGAGCTGTCAAAGGACACCAGAAACAAAATTGTAGACCTGCACCAGGCTGGGAAGACTGAATCTGCAATAGGTAAGCAGCTTGGTGTGAAGAAATCAACTGTGGGAGCAATTATTAGAAAATGGAAGACATACAAGACCACTGATAATCTCCCTCGATCTGGGGCTCCACGCAAGATCTCACCCCGTGGGGTCAAAATGATCACAAGAACTGTGAGCAAAAATCCCAGAACCACACGGGGGGACCCAGTGAATGACCTGCAGAGAGCTGGGACCAAAGTAACAAAGGCTACCATCAGTAACACACTGCGCCGCCAGGGACTCAAATCCTGCAGTGCCAGACGTGTCCCCCTGCTTAAGCCAGTACATGTCCAGGCCCGTCTGAAGTTTGCTAGAGAGCATTTGGATGATCCAGAAGAGGATTGGGAGAATGTCATATGGTCAGATGAAACCAAAATAGAACTTTTTGGTAAAAACTCAACTTGTCGTGTTTGGAGGAGAAAGAATGCTGAGTTGCATCCAAAGAACACCATACCTACTGTGAAGCATGGGGGTGGAAACACTCATGCTTGGGGCTGTTTTTCTGCAAAGGGACCAGGACGACTGATCTGTGTAAAGGAAAGAATGAATGGGGCCATGTATCGTGAGATTTTGAGTGAAACCCTCCTTCCATCAGCAAGGGCATTGAAGATGAAACGTGGCTGGGTCTTTCAGCATGACAATGATCCCAAACACACCGCCCGCGCAACGAAGGAGTGGCTTCGTAAGAAGCATTTCAAGTCCTGGAGTGGCCTAGCCAGTCTCCAGATCTCACCCCATAGAAAATCTTTGGAGGGAGTTGAAAGTCCGTGTTGCCCAGCGACAGCCCTAAAACATCACTGCTCTAGAGGAGATCTGCATGGAGGAATGGGCCAAAATACCAGCAACAGTGTGTGAAAACCTTGTGAAGACTTACAGAAAACGTTTGACCTCTGTCATTGCCAACAAAGGGTATATAACAAAGTATTGAGATTAAATTTTGTTATTGACCAAATACTTATTTTCCACCATAATTTGCAAATAAATTCATTCAAAATCCTACAATGTGATTTTCTGGATTTTTTTCTTATTTTGTCTCTCATAGTTGAGGTATACCTATGATGAAAATTACAGGCCTCTCTTATCTTTTTAAGTGGGAGAACTTGCACAATTGGTGGCTGACTAAATACTTTTTTGCCCCACTGTATATCAGCATGCTGGGATTACCTATGGCTGACTCGTGTGATATTGCTCAATTCTTAATAGAACAAAACGAAACGTATTTCTAAATAGTACAAAATTGCCAATATTTAAATTTCTTAACAGGACAAATATACTGTAGAACAAAACTGATCAATATTAAAATGTCTTAATAGATCAAAACCGACGAATATTAATTTCTTAGTAAAACAAAACCAACCAATATTTACATATCTTAACAGAAAAAATATTTCAATTTCTCAATAGATCTAAATTTCTTAATAGAACAAAAATGGCCAATATTTAAATTTTTAAATTCATAGACCAAAACGTGCATTTCTTAAGACAACAAAACCAATTAAAACTCTATCCATTAGTCCATAGAACAAAACTCTATCCATTAGTCGTGGCTCTAGTGAATAGAGCGTCAGACTTGTAACCCGAGGTTGTGGGTTCGAATCTTGGCTCCGGCAGGAATTGTCCACGACTGAGGTGAGACCCTTGAGCAAGGCACCGAACCCCCGACTGCTCCAGGTGTGTGTGCACTTGAATGGGTTAAATGCAGAGAACACATTTCACTGCTGGTTATATTCTGTATAATTGTGTATGTGACAAATAAAAAATATTTTTTTCTTCTCTTATTCGCTCTGAATGCCTGAATGTGTGCACGAGTCACTGCGGCACTGATGTATATGCTAGACCAGAGGTCTTTAACCCTGTTCCTGGGGACCCACTATCCTGAAGAGTTTAGCTACAACCCTAATCAAACACACCTGAAGCGGCCAATCAAGCTCCTCAAGACCGCTTGAAAATTGCCGAAGCCGGTTGGAAATAAACTTTCCAGGAGAATGGGTCCCCAGGAGCAGGATTGAAGACCTCTGTTCTAGACAACACTACAAATACAATATAGCCAGATCTAAATGCTAAGGTCATGGGTTCGATTCCCATGGAACGCATGCTTGAATGTATACATTTAAATACAATGTAAGTGGCTTTATTTAACAGTGACTGCCAAATGCATCAATGTAAATGTAATAACTACAGCACCTGAGTGAGAGAGTTCATACACAACTTCAAAAACTTCATGAAGTTGTGAGCGTGAGAGGCGTGAGCAGGTTTTGTTTTGATTGATCTGAAGTTAAACGCTCTCCACAAACAACACATCTGCTCAGCTGCCAATTAACCCTGCAAACTCCATCACACACCCCATTACAGACATTATGAACGCTCCAGCACCAGGCACAAGCACACGGCCGTGTTTCTATTACGGTGTCTTCCACTTCAGCAGCTCCATCTCCTTTAACTAGCGCTCTGATTGTTGGATGCGTGGTGAAGCCACTGGTAAACGTGACGACTGGTTTATCGTTCATCTAAAGAAAGCATTTCCAACATATCACTTGAGTGCACAAATCCAGCAGCATGTCAATGATGGGAGAGTACACAGGAGAGATCACTGCTCATTAGACATCACTGCTGACAGCCAGCATACAGACACACACACACACACACACACACCACACACACACACACAGTCAGACACACACACACACACACACACTCACACACACACACAGACACACACAGACACACACACTCAGTCAGACACCACACACACACACACACACCACACACACACACACACACACACACACACACACACACACACAGTCACACACACACACAGTCACACACACACACACACACACACACACACACACACACACACACACACACACACACACACTCAGTCATCAGACACACACACACACACACACACACACACTCAGTCACACACACACACACACACACACACACACACACACACACACACACACACACACACACACACTTTAACACTATAAACACAAAATAAAAATACATGTTGTAGATTTTACTGTGAACAATTCATGTAAAAAAAAATAAATGTTTGGATCTTCTCTGGTGTCACGTATTTCAATATTTTAATAGAACATAATAACAGATATTTAAATTTCTTATAAGAACAAAACAACGATATTTAAATTTCTTATAAGAACAAAACAACCGATATTTAAATTTCTTATAAGAACAAAACAACGATATTTAAATTTCTTATAAGAACAAAACAACGATATTTAAATTTCTTATAAGAACAAAACAACGATATTTAAATTTATCATTAGAACAAAACAACGATATTTAAATCTCTTACTAGAACAAAACAACCGATATTTAAATTTCTCATTAGAACAAAACAACGATATTTAAATTTCTTATTAGAACAAAACAACCAATATTTAAATTTCTCATTAGAACAAAACAACGATATTTAAATTTCTTATAAGAACAAAACAACCGATATTTAAATTTCTCATTAGAACAAAACAACCAATATTTAAATTTATTTTTAGAACAAAACAACGATATTTAAATTTCTTATAAGAACAAAACAACCAATATTTAAATTTATTTTTAGAACAAAACAACAATATTTAAATCTCTTTCTAAAACAAAAACCGAACGATATTTAAATTTCTCATTAGAACAAAACAACCGATATTTAGATTTCTCATTAGAACAAAACAACCGATATTAAAATTTCTCATTAGAACAAAACAACGATATTAAAATTTCTCATTAGAACAAAACAACGATATTAAATTTCTCATTAGAACAAAACAACGATATTTAAAATTCTTATTAGAACAAAACAACCGATATTTAGATTTCTTATTAGAAAAAAACAACGATATTTAAATTTCTTGTTAGAACAAAACAACCGATATTTAAATTTCTCATTAGAACAAAACAACGATATTTAAATTTCTCATTAGAACAAAACAACGATATTTAAAATTCTTATTAGAACAAAATAACCGATATTTACATTTACATTCGAATAAAACAACCGATATTTAGATTTCTTATTAGAAAAAAACAACCGATATTTAAATTTCTTATAAGAACAAAACAACCGATATTTAAATTTCTTATTAGAACAAAATAACCGATATTTAAATTTCTTATTAGAACAAAATAACCGATATTTACATTAACATTCAAATAAAACAACCAACATTTGAATCTCTAATAGAACAAAACTGACTAATATTTTAACCTCTTATTAGAACAAAACAAACTAATATTTAAATATCTAATAGAACAAAATCGACTGACTTTTGTTTTGCTCAATAGAAAATGGACAAATATTTAAATCGCTCACTGTACACATGCTAACTTTAACACTACACTGTATTGTCATTCACATAGTTTATGCATTGTTCAGAAGATATTCAAACATGTCTAACTTGCTCTGTCAAAATAACTTCTTTAAAGTTGGCATACAACAGAACTGTCAGTGCTGTAGAATCAGTAGGCGGGGCTAAACAGGCAGCGATATAGAATTGGTGGGCGGGGCTAAACAGGTGGCGACATAGAATCGGTGGGTGGGGCTAAACAGGTGGCGATATAGAATTGGTGGGCGGGGCTAAACTGGACTGGTGGTGATATATAATTGGTGGGCGGGGCTAAACAGGTGGCGACATAGAATCGGTGGGCGGGGCTAAACAGGTGGCAACATATAATCGGTGGGCGGGGCTAAACAGGTGGCGACATATAATCGGTGTGTGGGGCTAAACAGGCGGCGATCTAGAATCGGTGGGCGGGGCTAAAAAGGCAACAATATAGAATTGGTGGGCGGGGCTAAAAAGGCAACGATATAGAATCTGTGGGCGGTAGGGCTGCACGATATATCGTTTCAGCATCGATATCGCGATGTGCGCATCCGCAATAGTCACATCGCAGGATGTGCGATGTTTAGTAGCCTATACTTTTCGTTATATATATATATACTGATTGTTTTCTTTGCTCACACACAGACACTGCATCTACACCTGACGCGACAGCTGTACAGAGATATCCATTTTTAAATAAATTTAATAGCAGAGCTACTGCAAGATTTCAGTGCTGGAAATCCATTTATCCTTTGCTGAAACTTCCGCGTTGTCGAGGAGAGCGCTGATCACGGTTGCTTAGCAACGGCAGAAGCCACGAAAGCGCAAGCTCCAGAGCGCTTTGCAAGGAAGGAGAAAGCACGCGCTGCTTTCCATGCTGGCGTTTTCCATGCATTTTAGCCATGCCATGTGAACGGCCTATGGCCCTAAAGTCTGTCTACACTGGACGCGACAAAGCTACTGTTACTAATCATTTGAACTTTTGTGTCAGTTAGAGCGGGATTTAGACCGGGATTAGAGCGGAATTTGTCGAGCCGCGCATGCATCCAGTGTAGACAGACAGCATCACTGATTATGGGTTCTACAGTATTTTGTGGCGTCGCGCGTGTCAGGTGTAGACAAGGTAAGAGCCACGCAGATGCTATGATTGTAATTTGTTTATTTTCTATGCTGATTTACTCACCTATAAATCACCCCAATCATTGATTTTTTTCCCAAACAGAGATATTAAAATCATGTTTTCTTTTAGTTTTTTTTCTTCATATCACAATATATATTGCAGAAAAACAAAATATCACAATGTGAGTTTTTTCCAATATCGTGCAGCCCTAGTGGGCGGGGCTAAAAAGGCAACGATATAGAATCGGTGGGCGGGGCTAAAAAAGGCAGTCATGTTAGTTCTGTAGAATTGGTGGGCGGGGCTAAACAGGCAGCGATATAGAATCGGTGAGCAGGGCTAAACAGTAAGTCATGTCAGTGCTGTAGAATCAGTAGGCGGGGCTAAATAGGCAGCGATTTATACTTCCGGTGGCACTGCTGAGTTCAGACGCCTGTGAATTAGCTCCGCTCAAAATTGTGCTTTTATGTGCTTTACATTTCACTTCTGATTATACCCTGTATAATTTATTATGTGACAAATAAAGAAACCTTGAACCTTGAATTTAGAATCGTGGGCGGGGCTAAAAAAGGCAGTCATGTCAGTGCTGTAGAAACAGTGGGTGTGGCTAAACAGGCAGTGCTGTAGAATTGGTGGGCGGGGCTAAAAAGGCAACGATATAGAATCGGTGGGCGGGGCTAAAAAAGGCAGTCATGTCAGTGCTGTAGAAACAGTGGGTGGGGCTAAACAGGCAGTGCTGTAGAATTGGTGGGCGGGGCTAAAAAAAGGCAGTCATGTCAGTGCTGTAGAAACAGTGGGTGGGGCTAAACAGGCAGTGCTGTAGAATTGGTTGGCGGGGCTAAAAAAGGCAGTCATGTCAGTGCTGTAGAAACAGTGGGTGGGGCTAAACAGGCAGTGCTGTAGAATTGGTGGGCGGGGCTAAAAAGGCAGCGATATAGAATCGGTGGGCGGGGCTAAAAAAGGCAGTCATGTCAGTGCTGTAGAAACAGTGGGTGGGGCTAAACAGGCAGTGCTGTAGAATTGGTGGGCGGGGCTAAAAAGGCAGCAATATAGAATTGGTGGGCGGGGCTAAAAAAAGCAGTCATGTCAGTGCTGTAGAAACAGTGGGTGGGGCTAAACAGGCAGTGCTGTAGAATTGGTGGGCGGGGCTAAAAAAGGAGTCATGTCAGTGCTGTAGAAACAGTGGGTGGGGCTAAATAGGCAGTGCTGTAGAAACAGAGGGTGGGGCTAAACAGGCAGTGCTGTAGAATCGGTAGGCGGGGCTAAAAAAGGCAGTCATGTCAGTGCTGTAGAAACAGTGGCTGGGGCTAAACGGTGCTTATCCACACTATTACATCATAGAGTAGAATATTCCACAAGCTGTGGTTTTGACAGACTAGCTTCTATATAAGCTATTTTTAGACTAACAACACAGTTTTGAGTTCTGAAACGTACAGGATGGTTTTATAGTACAATGAACTCTAAAGGGAATTTTGGTTTCTCAGTTCGTGACCCCTTTAAAGTAACTGCAGTTCAGGTCATACATGTCTTTACCCTCACTTTTGATCAATTTAATGAGTCCTTCATGAATAAAAGTATTAAAAACTAGAGTAATGGCTGTTGAAAATTCAGCTTTGATCACAGGAATAAATGACCTTGTACAATTCACATAGACAACAGTTGCTTTAAATTGTAATAATATTTCACTGTCAAATAAATGAAGCCTTGGTGAGCATTATTCCAATGCATTTGTGTATTTAGTGCATGCATCTGAGTTGGTTTGTGATATCTGAACTCTCAATAATCGTCATGATTGTGAGCTGATCAATAAGAGCGTCTCGAGAGCCATACGATGCAGCAGATCAGAGGAGTGAAGGAAGACATCTGCTCGTATCATTAAAGACACGCACCGTTCTCACAGCAACACGTTTTCATGAGCGGTTTCACCAGGGAGAGCCTTCATTTGCATTTAAATGTCAGATTCATGAAGTGTCCGGAGGTCTCTGGGATTAATTGCTTTTCCCTAATCGAGGTCTCTTAAATAAACATAAAATAATGAAACGATACAGACAGCAAAATCACAAGCAAACACGTTAATAAAAGATAATATTAGACGACACATTTCACACACATCTGCTGAACGCCAGTCTTTACATTTGTCACTTAATAACACAACATGCACTAACGGTCTTCACACACGTGTGATAAGAACGGTTCATAACTCTGGAGATTCGAGAGAAGATTAGAGAAAGGCTTCATGTGTTTTCCCACCAAAATAAAAGCTCTCTGGTTTGTAAAACACACACACACTCTCTCTCTCTCACACACACACACACACACACACACACACACACACACCACACGCACGCACGCACGCACGCACGCACGCACGCACGCACGCACGACACGCACGCACGCACGCACGCACGCACGCACGCACGCACGCACGCACGCACGCACGCACGCACGCACGCACGCACCACGCACGCACGCACGCACGCCGCCACACAAAGACGACAAGACAAGATTACTGACAAAGATATTCATGTTTTTACTTGAATAGTTCATCACTAAAGAATTGTTTTGCTAAAAAAAAAGCTTTTTAGCTTTTTAATAATTATTTTCTATGCAGTATTCCTATTTTCCATTATGTATTCATGTTTTTTAGTCTCAAATATTATCATAAAGTATCATATATTGCATAAAAAAATTAATATATATTTTTTAATGTTATACAGTATTATTATGCACCTGTTTTCCAATTTTTTTTCCTGTTGCCAAAAAACAAAAAAAAAAGATCCGCAGTCAGAAGACTGCCCCAATCACAGCCAGTCAGAAGATATTTCATGTGTAATATACAGGTATGTGGAGCATGATCTTGGCCCAATGAGCTTCCACCGTGCTCTCTACGAAAACACTGGCCACTTACTATAGAGTTTATGGGCTGTTGAAGCAATGACTGACTCACCTGGATGTCCTGTAATTTCGTGTTCCAGGCCTCGGTGACGGCCTCGGTGTGTTCACGGCGGGTGATGTAAATGTGCGCCTGCAGCACGTGAGCCAGCGTGAGTCTGGAGTCCATCGCACGCAGAACCTTCTCCATGTGACTGAAGCAGAGCCGGGCCTGGAGAGCCGCCGGTCCCTTCACCAGCTGCATGGAGCAGGGCACCAGAGCGATCTGTCCCGCGCAGAACACCGCGTCCCTCACCTGAGACACACACACAATGAGTTAAACCACATGTTAGATCTGCACACACAACAACTGAAGATAAACCATTCAAACAGACACATAACACCTTAATGAACACTGTTAATGTTCTACATAAATTAAAAGAGGCACAGTCCAATAAAATATGTTTGACATATTTTGCTATACATGCATTGAGTAGGGTCTTCACCCTTAAGCAAAAATGCATGAGTCAGTCTTATATGATCTATGAGACATCTGCTAAATACCACTTGATCAAATCTAGTATTAAAATTAACGGATGTATTTTATGTAATTTATTATTTGTACATGTATCGCACTCTTCTTGCTACTTATTTAATATAAAACAATTAATAATAGGTATGCTTCACTGACAAGCTGCGCATGGAAATAGTATTAAATTAAGGCAGCGGCTATTTACACTAAGTGCAAATAGCGAAAGAGTGTTTTTACACTAAGTGCAAATAGAGATAGAGTGTTTTACACTAAGTGCAAATAGCAATAGAGTGTTTTAACGCTAAGTGCAAATAGGAATAGAGTGTTTTTACACTAAGTGCAAATAGCAATAGAGTGTTTTTAACGATAAGTGCAAATAGGAATAGAGTGTTTTTACACTAAGTGCAAATAGCAATAGAGTGTTTTTAACGCTAAGTGCAAATAGGAATAGAGTGTTTTTACACTAAGTGCAAATAGGAATAGAGTGTTTTTACACTAAGTGCAAATAGCAATAGAGTGTTTTTTACACTAAGTGCAAATGGCTATAGAGTGTTTTTTACACTAAGTGCAAATGGCAATAGAGTGTTTTTTACACTAAGTGCAAATGGCAATAGAGTGTTTTTTACACTAAGTGCAAATGGCAATAGAGTGTTTTTTACACTAAGTGCAAATAGCAATAGAGTGTTTTTACACTAAGTGCAAATAGCAATAGTGTCTTTTACACTAAGTGCAAATAGCAATAGAGTGTTTTTACACTAAGTGCAAATAGCAATAGAGTGTTTTTACACTAAGTGCAAATAGCAATAGAGTGTTTTTACACTAAGTGCAAATAGCAATAGAGTGTTGTTTACACTAAGTGCAAATTGCAATAGAGTGTTTTTACACTAAGTACAAATAGCAATAGAGTGTTTTTACACTAAGTGCAAATAGCAATAGAGTGTGTTTACACTAAGTGCAAATAGCGAAAGAGTGTTTTTACACTAAGTGCAAATAGAGATAGTGTTTTACACTAAGTGCAAATAGCAATAGAGTGTTTTAACGCTAAGTGCAAATAGGAATAGAGTGTTTTTACACTAAGTGCAAATGGCAATAGAGTGTTTTTTACACTAAGTGCAAATAGCAATAGAGTGTTTTTACACTAAGTGCAAATAGCAATAGAGTGTTTTTACACTAAGTGCAAATATCAATAGAGTGTTTTTACACTAAGTGCAAATAGCAATAGAGTGTTTTTACACTAAGTACAAATAGCAATAGAGTGCTTTACACTAAGTGCAAATAGCGAAAGAGTGTTTATACACTAAGTGCAAATAGAGATAGAGTGTTTTACACTAAGTGCAAATAGCAATAGAGTGTTTTTAACGCTAAGTGCAAATAGGAATAGAGTGTTTTTACACTAAGTGCAAATGGCAATAGAGTGTTTTTTACACTAAGTGCAAATGGCAATAGAGTGTTTTTTACACTAAGTGCAAATAGCAATAGAGTGTTTTTACACTAAGTGCAAATCACAATAGAGTGTTTTTACACTAAGTGCAAATAGCAATAGAGTGTTTTTTACACTAAGTGCAAATAGCAATAGAGTGTTTTTACACTAAGTGCAAATAGCAATAGAGTGTTTTTACACTAAGTGCAAATAGCAATAGAGTGTTTTTACACTAAGTGCAAATAGCAATAGAGTGTTTTTACACTAAGTGCAAATAGCAATAGAGTGTGTTTACACTAAGTGCAAATAGCAATAGAGTGTTTTTACACTAAGTGTAAATAGAAATAGAGTGTTTTACACTAAGTGCAAAAAGCAATAGAGTGTTTTTACACTAAGTGCAAAAAGCAATAGAGTGTTTTTTACACTGTGTAAATAGAAATAGAGTGTTTTTACACTAAGTGCAAAAAGCAATAGAGTGTTTTTACACTAAGTGCAAATAGCAATAGAGTGTTTTTTACACTAAGAGCAAATAGCAATAGAGTGTTTTTTACACTAAGTGCAAATAGTAATATAGTGTTTTTACACTAAGTGCAAATAGCAATAGAGTGTTTTTACACTAAGTGCAAATAGCAATAGATTTGTTTTTTACACTAAGAGCAAATAGCAATAGTGTTTTTTACACTAAGTGCAAATAGCAATAGAGTGTTTTTACACTAAGTGCAAATAGCAATAGTGTATTTTTACACTAAGTGCAAATAGTAATATAGTGTTTTTACACTATGTGCAAATAGCAATAGAGTGTTTTTACACTAAGTGCAAATAGCAATAGTGTGTTTTTACACTAAGTGCAAATAGCAATAGTGTATTTTTACACTAAGTGCAAATAGCAAGAGTGTTTTTACACTAAGTGCAAATAGCAATAGAGTGTTTTTACACTAAGTGCAAATAGCAATAGAGTGTTTTTACACAGTGTAAATGGAAATAGAGTGTTTTTACACTAAGTGCAAAAAGCAATATAGTGTTTTTACACTAAGTGCAAATAGCAATAGAGTGTTGTTTACACTAAGTGCAAATAGTAATATAGTGTTTTTACACTAAGTGCAAAAAGAAATAGAGTGTTTTTTTACACTAAGTGCAAATAGCTTTAGATTTTATTTACACTGTTAAAATAGCAGGATTTTCTGCTATTTATACTACTTATTGCAAATAGTGGCAATTATCTGCACCTCAGTATTGTAGTACATTATAAAACAGTATGCAATAACAACTTAAACATTTTAATTTTAATTCAAATTATTAAATGGATGCCAGCTTACATTGGGACAATAAAGCCCTCCTTACACCTACCCTAACCCTACCCAATACTTCAATTTCAACGTTTTGATTATTTCCTTAATTTTTATTGCAAATAAATGCTTTTCTGATGTGCATTGAAATTTGAAAAGGGAGAAAAAAAGTTCACCAAAAGGCGGATTCGAACCCGGTCGATCGCGTCAAAACCTTCTGCCAACAAGGCGGGCTATTTACACAGTGTAAATAGACACTCTGTTCAATTAATCGTGCAGCCCAAACAGTAAGTAAATAAATACCCCCCCACACACATACACCTTAACGTGTTGGAGGGGTTTGAGTGACCCTGGGAGCGGTGTTGTCTGGAGCTTAAGCTCCTGGTAGGGTCTCGCTAGGAGAATGGTCCGAGGTGAGAGCCCAGACAATTAGGTCGCATTTACACAGCACTTAGATTTTCTGACAATTGAAACAATTTTGAACGATGTGCTTACATTTCTTTTTAAAAGTGACCCATATCTGATGTGTGCATTTTACACTGCAAATGGTGAAACAAACCAAAAATTGCATACATGACATCACAAATCAATTTCAATAGTACATTGAGTTTAATTCACTTACATGGAATTCAGATAGATAAATGTTTTTAATGCAATAGTTACAGCAATACATCAAAATAATTACATAGTAGGCGACTACAAATTCTTCATGACGGTCATTATGTACGCAGCTCCGCTGAAATGTTGCAAGTGGAATGATACTCAGGTGGTAGATATTGTTAAGCATGTCAACATCATCTGTTCTTTACTCATTAAAACCAAATGCGTTCATTAGTGATTGTATATCAAGCGCAGGGACATGTTTGTGTGCATTTTATTTTGTTGTTTCAGTGGAATGAATAGGGAGAGTCTCCACAATGGGACTGTATGTCTGTACCGTGAAATGTAAAAAAAAACCTCACTTTTCGATGATGTAGGAGTCACATTTACAGGGGAATATCCGATCTGTCCGCTTACAAGGCAGGTGCAAATGCACGTATCCGATCACATCTGATTTGTTTCCACATATGAATGAGGCCTAAAACTGATCTGAGAATATCAGAATCTCAGATCAGTGGGCCATTTCTGATCTTTGCCACATGGGAGGAAAAAAAATGGATTTGGGTCACGAACCATGCAGTGTAAATGCGGCCTTAGTGACCCCCCAACAGTCCCCTAGGAGACAAAGAACAGGGCTCAGGGCCCATGGTTGTGTGGACTGGACCTTGATTATGGAAAATAGTTTTTGTTGCATGGAATGTGACCCCTGGGGTGGTGAAGGAGCCAGAGTTAGTGAGAGAAGTTGAACGTTAGCAGCTAGACATAGTTGGCCTTACTTGGGACTCCTTCTCTGGAGTGGCTTAGGGTGAGAGGTACCGAGTAGGGGTGGGATTATTCACAAGTCCCCGACTCAGCACCACTGTGTTGGAGTTTTGCACAGTAGATGAGAGTCACCTCACTTCGTCTTCGTGTTGTGGAGGGGAAGGCTCTGACTTTGTTCTGCATTTAGGTGCCAAATCACATTTCAGAGTATCCAACTTTCTTGGATGTCCTAGGTGGGGTCTTGGAAGGGGTACCTCCTGATCTGAACCAGAGTGGTGTTTTTTTTCGGATTTATGTGCTCAGCATGGATTGGCCATAACAAACACCATGTTTGAACATAAGGTGGTTCATAAGTGCACTTGATGCCAAACCACCTTAGCCAAAGGTCTCTGATTGACTTCACAGTCGTTTCCACCAAACCATATGTTCTGGACAATCGTGTAAAGACTTTTGAGTTTGGTTGACTTATAGGTCTACCAATGTGATGTCAGGTAATGGCAGGCTAGATGGACCGCAGCCAAAGTGATCAGGGAAGCAAAAACGCAGCTGTGGGATGAGATTGGGCAAGCCATGGAGAAGGACTTTTGGTTGGCCTCAAAAAGGTTCTGGCAAACCACAAAGCTACCAAGGTAGCGGTGTCCACACACAAGGCTCTCGAGGCGGCGATGTTCGCTCACGATCCTCCCGAGGTGGTAGTGCCCACTCACGGTTCCCCTGAGACAGCAGTGTCCGCTCACAAGGCTCCAGAGGCGGTGGTTCCCGCTCTCCCGAGGCAGCGGTGCCCGCTCACGGTTCCCCTGAGGCGGCGGTGTCCACTCACAAGGCTCCAGAGGCGGTGGTTCCCGCTCTCCCGAGGCAGCGGTGCCCGCTCACGGTTCCCCTAAGGCGGCTGTGTCCACTCACAAGGCTCCAGAGGCGGTGGTTCCTGCTCATGATCCTCCCGAGGCGGCGTGCTCGCCCACGGTTCCCCTGAGGTGGCAGTGTCCGCTCACAAGGCTCTAGAGGCAGTGGTTCCCACTCATGATCCTCCCTAGGCAGCGGTGCCCGCTCATGGTTCCCCCGAGGCGGCAGTGTCCACTCACGATCCTCCCGAGGCAGCGGTGCCGACTCACAAGGCTTCTGAGGCGGTGGTTCCCACTCACGATCCTCCCGAAGTGGCAGTGCTCGCTCACGATCCTCCCGAGGCAGCGGTGTCCGCTCACAAGGCTCCAGAGGCGGTGGTTCCCACTCACAATTCCTCTCGAGGTGGCGGTGCCTGCTCACGATCCTCCCTAGGCGGCGGTGTCCACTCTCAGTTCCCCCGAAGCGGCGGATCCCGCCACTGCTCGCTCCAAGGTGGCAGAGCCTGATACAACTGCATCTGATTAACCTGATTAACTTACCTGTACAATAAGTGTTTAAAACCTGCATTTCCAGCATCCAGTAATATAATCACACATGTCTTGTGGAGCGCATTCAGAGTATGAATTAGTTTGTAAACGGAGTGTAAATGTGGATTTATTATGCTATTGCGCTCCCCAATAGGACCAGCGACTAGTCGACTTCAAGCTTAAAGCGTCACAAGAGCACTGAAGTTGACTAGACGACTAGTCCGTGCAACCCCTAGTTGCTGCTAATATTCTGTGTAATACTCATAATTTGATTATAAAGCATGTGTACAATTTAAAAAGACATGATTTAGTTTGGCTTTCTTTGAAATAATTTTGCCCTAATTTGTAGCCTATAGGTGGAAACTGGCATAAATCATAAAACAGGGTTTCACCCAAATATCAGAGGCTTACATCAAATAATTTGCAATTCAATAACATTATTAAAGCTTTTGTGTTTGAACAGCACAGCATCAATTAATGCGCTACACCTTCATTGTTATTTTATCACCCGTTTCACACCAGCGATGAAACTTCAGCTCCTACGCATTCATCACAAGCTGATAATTAGCTGAGAATCCAGTCAAACTCTCTTCTGAAGCTTAATCCTACAGCTAAAAATACTCGAGGCGATGCAGGAGAGGTCAAACAGGTGATCAGGTGTTAATTGACGCTCTGGCGAAGTGTTTAGAGCGAGGACGGTGACCTCTGACTCGATCAATGGGTGCATACTGTTAAACGCAGCTTTAGAGCTAATTAGCATGCATGTGCCGAGACTGCATTTAAGCAGATTACCAGAGCGACTCTAAAGCCCTGGCCAGAGCACACATGTCCAGTCTGCACTGCACCGGCCGCTTGACCTCTACAGCGTCACCGAAGGGTGATTTCTGGCGGTTGCCGGGCAGAAATGAGTTTTGAATGTAAACATGGGTTTGTTATTAAACTACTGTACATACGCACAGGATTAGTTTATTTTGTTTTCACTGTATAATCATATCATGTGCACCACTGTTTTAGCATCAGCGACATGCTATTATAGCTTTTCTTAGTTAGAATTATTTTTTTTTTGAGTTTTTATATTTTCCATTTTCAAGTTTTAGTCATTTTGTTGTTTTAGTTATTTTACTTTGAATTTTATAAGTTTATATATACAAGTTAGTATTTCAAGCTTTAAAGTTTGTCATTTTGTAGTTTGTTTTTCCACTAATTGTTTTAATTTAATTTAGTTAGTTTGGAATATCAAGTTAAACTAGATAAAACGCTAAATATTTCCAATTTCTTTTTAACATTTTATCTATTTTAAAGTTTTTAAGTCATTTTGTTTTGTTTTTGTCTTTTTTATGATATAGTTTTTATTATTTTGTTTATTTCAGTTTTAGGTTTTTAGGTACATACATTTAAACTAAAATTAGATGAAATTATAAATTATTTCAACTATATTTTTATATTTGCTGTTTTCGAATTTTTGTCATTTTGTTGTTTTTTGTCATTTTTATTATTATTATATTTAGAAGTTTCTCTAGTTTTTATTAAATGTATATGTTGGTTTAATTATTTTAATACGGTTTAATTATTTTAATACATCAAGATAAACTAGATGAAAATTATGTTTCCAATTTCATATTTTCCATTTTCAAATTGTTGAAATCTTGTGTTTTTGACAATTTTTTTCAATGTCTATAATTTTTTACTTTTATTTCAGTTTTATTTTAGTACGTTAAACTACATGAAATTAAGAAATGTTTCCAACTAAATTTTATTTATATATTTTTAGTTTTTGTCCTTTTTGTTTAGCTTCTCTTTAAAGTATTTAACATTTTTAATTCATTTTTTTATATTTAGTTAATCTTGTAACTAAATGTGACCCAGGACAACAAAACCAGTCATAAGGGTACATTTTATAAAATTGAGATGTATGCATCATCTGAAAGCTGAATAAATCATATTTCCATTGATGTATGGTTTGTTATGATCGGACAATATTTGAAAATCTGGAATCTGAAGATGCAAAAAAATCGAAATATTGAGAAAATCATCTTTAAAGTTGTTCAAATGAAGTTCTTAGCAATGCATATTACTAATCAAAAATTAAGTTTTGATATATTTACAGTACAAAATATCTTCATGGAACATGATCTTAATATCTAATGATTTTTGGCATAAAATAGAAATGTATAATTTTGACCATACAATGTATTGTTGTCTATTGCTACAAATATACCTGTGCTGCTTATGACTGCGTTTTTGCTCCAGGGACACAAATGAAAAACAGAAATGTTGTACAGAACACTAAAGGATCAGAATCCTTCTTCATTCATGCTCTTTCTTCTCTGAACAAAATCAGCATTTTACAAGATGAGCTTGGGTCAATAAACAGCGTTTGCTGCAGGGAGGAAAGAGTCACATCCATTTCCATAATCATACGGGTTTCTCATGAGTAACGGCTCCTGGCTTCACCTGTCAGCTTTCATGAATCTTCATTCGCGCCCGGGCCGCTACAAATTACCGGGACGGGCGGAAGCTCGTGGCCTTCAAACGGCCGATCAATCAGCAGATCATTTACCTGCGAGCGTTATTTGGGATCGTCTGCGCCTCCACGACAAATCAGCATTGGCGTTCCAGTTATGAGCCATCAGAGCTTCGGCATGGGATCTTCTAACAGCTCGGCCTTCACAAGCCCTCTCGCCTCCGCCGGCCCGCGATCTGTGCATTTGAATATCAAAAGCCAGACCTCTTGGCTATTATAATATTTAAAAACAAAAAACAGGTGCGATGCGATCAATTATTAAGAGGCTCGCTCAGGTTACCCTGCCAGGAGGAGATCTGGGGAATACTATTTACATAAAATTAACAGTTCAAATGAAAGAGTTCACACACCGATCAAACTTGTTAATTGACTGTCAATGGTGTGTCCCTGAATATACAACACAACTACATTATTCATCCGCGCCGCTGACAAGGAAGACAGGCCAATTTGCATGGGCATCCAAAATATGATCAACAACTACAACGGCCCATGCATTTTTAATAGAGCCGAGGGAGACGATTAATATTCATAGGGGTCAAACTATGCCACTGAATTTCGTTTAACTCTTCAGGAAAGCACAACTTTCAGACCCGGTGTCTTTCCCCGATGCATTCTCTACCACCCCCCCACACAGATACATTCTTTTTTTCTTCCAATGCATTCTCTCTTTTTTTCTTCTGATGCATTTACATTACATTTACATTTACGCATTTAGCAGACACTTTTATCCAAAGCGACTTACAGTGCATTCAGGCTATACATTTGTATTGTCATTATGTGTGTTCCCTGGGAATCGAACCCACAACCTTTGCGCTGCTAACACAATGCTCTACCACTGAGCCACAGGAACACTGATGCATTCTCTCTCTTTTTTCTTCCGATGCATTCTCTCTTTTTTTCTTCCGATGCATTCTCTCTCTTTTTTCTTCCGATGCATTCTCTCTTTTTTCTTCCGATGCATTCTCTCTTTTTTCTTCCGATGCATTCTCTCTTTTTTTCTTCGATGCATTCTCTCTTTTTTTATTCCGATGCATTCTCTCTTTGTTTCTTCCAATGCATTCTCAATCTTTTTTCTTCCGATGCATTCTCACTCTTTTTTCTTCCGATGCATTCTCTCTTTTTTCTTCGATGCATTCTCTCTTTTTTTCTTCTGATGCATTCTCTCTTTTTTTCTTCTGATGCATTCTCTCTTTTTTTCTTCCGATGCATTCTCTCTTTTTTCTTCTGATGCATTCTCTCTTTTTTTCTTCTGATACATGTAGTTGCAAAGTTACTTACTGTTAGTATTATGTCTAAAGTGGACTATCAAAATAAAGTGTTACCGGTCAGAAGGAAAGACGTGTGTAAATGTTCCTCCGGCCAGTATTTTAACAGTCTGCGAGTGAAATCTCGGAGGTCTCAGATCTTGTTGTTTGTTTTCTGAGCGCTGGCAGTGGAGGTGACCTTAAAGATGCAAGCTCCTGCCAGAAGTCGAGCCGCGCCGGGGAAAGTGACCTGCTATTGACGAACAGTCAAACTCGGTGGCTCCGGTCAAGGACACACCATCAGGTATGCTAATGGACTCACATCCCAACTGGATATTCATGCATAATTGATCACGCTGAGGAACGGCATATAGAGACTCTCTGGCTCCACACAAACACTGCATCATGCGTTACTGTACACGCAACACTTCAGACACACGTGTGTGATGATGCTGCTCAATTACAACTTTGCTGAAAGCTTTCTCTTTACGACTCCAGGCCATTTCCATAACAAACCAGTGAGCTGATCCCAAGATAGCATGGCTGTCCAAATAACTAAAAATATATTGTTTAGTGTGTGCATGATTTTAAAGTGTGAGAAGAAAGAGAGTGATGTGAGTGATGGAATAAATCACTGAGACAAACTGGTCAAAGTCTGGAATCAGTAAGATCTCTTCTGCTCACCAAGGCTGCATTTATTTGATAAAAAATACAGTAAAAATCTGAAATATTATAACAATATAAAACAGCTGTTGTGAAAATCTGTTAAACTGTAATTTATTTATGTGACCAAAGTTGTATTTTCAGCATCATTACTGCAGTCTTCAGTGTCACACGATCTTCAGAAATCAATCTAATATGCTGATTAGCTGCTCAAGAAATATTTCTGATTATTATCAATGTTGAAAAAAGTCGTGCTGCCCAATATTTTTATGGAATCCCTCATACATTTTATTTTTCAAGATTCACAGATGAATATAAAATTCAAAAGAACAGCATTTATTTGAAATGGAAACCTGTTGTCATATTATAAATGTCTTTATAAAAGTATTTAAAAAAGGGATTTATAATACTAAAAATATATGAATATAATTAATAATACATTTATAATAATTTAATATTAAATTTATTTTATTTTGCAAGAATGCAGCTAGTGAACAATCACGATCAAGTACTTGAGAGCTCTAGAATGTCGCTAGTGAACAATCACGATCAAGTACTTGAGAGCTCTAGAATGCAGCTAGTGACCAATCACGATCAAGTACTCCAGAGCTCTAGAATGCAGCTATTGACCAATCACGATCAAGTATTCCAGAGCTCTAGAATGCCGCTAGTGACCAATCACGATCAAGTACTCCAGAGCTCTAGAATGCAGCTAGTGACCAATCACGATCAAGTATTCCAGAGCTCTAGAATGCAGCTAGTGACCAATCACGATCAAGTACTTGAGAGCTCTAGAATGCAGCCATTGACCAATCACGATCAAGTACTCCAGAGCTCTAGAATGCAGCCATTGACCAATCACGATCAAGTACTCCAGAGCTCTAGAATGCAGCTATTCACCAATCACGATCAAGTACTCCAGAGCTCTAGAATGCAGCTATTCACTAATCACGATCAAGTACTCGAGAGCTCTAGAATGCAGCTGGTGACCAATCACGATCAAGTACTCGAGAGCTCAAGAATGCAGCTAGTGACAATCACCATCAAGTACTTAAGAGCAAAATAATGCAGCTAGTGACCAATCACGATCAAGTACTCGAGAGCTCTAGAATGCAGCTATAGACCAATCATGATCAAGTACTCCAGAGCTCAAGAATGCAGCTATTCACCAATCACGATCAAGTACTCAAGAGCTCTAGAATGCAGCTATTGACCAATCACGATCAAGTACTCGAGAGCTCAAGAATGCAGCTAGTGACCAATCACAATCAAGTACTCGAGAGCTCAAGAATGCAGCTAGTGACCAATCATGATCAAGTACTCGAGAGCTCAAGAATGCAGCTAGTGACCAATCACGATCAAGTACTCCAGAGCTCTAGAATGCAGCTATAGACCAATCACGATCAAGTACTCGAGAGCTCAAGAATGCAGCTATTGACCAATCACGATCAAGTACTCAAAAGCTCTAGAATACAGCTAGTGACCAATCACGATCAAGTATTCCAGAGCTGTGCAGACGGCAGTTTTGTGAAGAGCTCTTCCACCGTCAGCTCTTGTGTTGATGATGAGATGCTGGCGGTGAAGCTGCTCACAAACACAAACGCTCAGAAGAAGCTCACAGGAGATAAGTGTTACTCCAGCGCTGCTATAAACAGATCCACCAAATGCACAAATGAAACCAACATATGAAATTCAGTGTGTAATAGAAGTGTGTGAGAGGAGCGTGTGTGTCCGTCTGACCCAGCATGCCCACAGACGCTGTCACATCGGCTCCTGTCAGCTTTATGCTGCTTATTCCTCTCTATCTGTCGGCTAAAACAAGCACAAGCAAGGTCACGCCAGCGTTATTACAGTTCGAACAAAAAAATAAATGTCAATGGACAAATTTTTTTTAATTAAATGGTCCTTTTTCTTTTTAATATATTGATAAAATGTCTTATTTTCATTAAGGTAACCAAACCAAAATAAAAACAATCAAACAAATAAATGTATATATATTTTTTAGCAAATTATTTCTATATGGTATTATTCATGTATGGTATCATGCTTTTGTTTTTATTTTTAATTAAATATAAATATAAAAAATATTGCATTACAAATATTTTACTGTATTAAATCTACTAGAATCTTACAGGGATCTTTTATGAGAATAATGAAACCATTTACAAAAAATGTGGCACATTAACTTACATTTTTATAAACAAAAATTATTATATTTTAGGAGCATTAAACGTTTTTTGTATCGCAACATATTAATAACAATCAAACACATTTTGCCCCCAAATCTCTCTAATGGGATGATAAAAATATCATGCTCATTAAAGTAAAGCAATATATATATATATATATATATATATATATTAGTGGTGGGCCGTTATCGGCGTTAACGTGCTGCGTTAACGTGAGACTCTTATCGGCGATAAAAAAAATATCGCCGTTAATCTATTCTCAAAGTTGGGTTGGGAGCTGGGTCTATACTACGCAAGCTATGATGACTTTCACCTGATATTTTAGCGTGGATGTATACCTAGCCGAATTGCACTGTAGGGGGCGAGAACGAGTCTTCGAACTAGAGGCTCGCAGTCCGTGATGGACAGATTGTTAACGGCTGGTCTGTGTGGTAATACAATCGGGCAGGACATCCAAACGCTCACCTATCATTCATCAACCTCAAATATGGCTTTTCATCTGAAAGATGTATGTAGTAGCAACTTTACATGGCCGCTCAATATGATGTTAACCTAGAGAAATGTGCGCTAATTGAAGTGTTTGTGTGGAAGCGCGTTTGCTGCAGGACAGGCTCCGGTGCGCTCACTTGCTCTTAAAATCTCCGTCATTCTTGGTCATACAGATTAAAAGTAGCCTAATACATCTTTGAATCTGTAAAGAGTACGTTTATTTGTGTGCACTCAGAATAACACGAAACGTTGCGCTTTTAAGCAAACAGGATGCGCTTTAGGTCTCATGTGAACTTGAGCGAGAAACTTCGAAACTTGAATATATCTAAAAATACAGTACATAGAAAAATATATCTATAGAGAGTGAAATGTCTAAAAAAATAAAATAGAAGACGTGTGTGTTAGCATGGATGATTTACATGAAATTGAATCTGTGCAACACTGTGCATAATAAGATGGCTTTCAGTTCAATATAATAACAAAAAACGACATTTTGGGTTTTTATTCAACTAATAAGGTGGGCACGCTGTGATCTGTACTATATTTTTACTGTAATTGACAGTTATCGGCAAAAAAAAAAAAAACAACAACACGGGAGTGGGAGGGAATGGGAGTCATTCTTCCGGGAGTGGAACGGGATTTTCCTCCAGTTTTTTCGTGGGATTGGGACGGGAAGAGATTAAAGTTTGTGATGCATTTTGGAAACAGGAGATGAGCCCCTGGTCTAATGCGCCACCGGCTTGAGAAACCCCGTCTCAAAGACTTACTTTTAGTCATTATTTGGGTAGCACACATATTCTGAATGCCTTCGGCAGAATTCAAATGAGCCATTTTAATCTAGATTAATCTAGATTAATTCCAAGATTAATCTAGATTAAAAAAATTAATCTATGCCCACCTCTAATATATATATATATATATATATATATATATATTTATAGCTATTTTAGTACATCAGGTTAAACTAAGTGATAGAAAACGATAGCTTAGTTTACTATTTGAAATATATATATATATTTTACTATTTGAATAATAGTATATATTATTCAAATAGTATACTAAGCTATCGTTCTATCACTTAGTTTAACCTGATGTACTAAAATAGCTAGAACTGAAATAAAAATTTAAACTCTATAGATATAAAACAACAAAAAACGAATAAATACAACAAAAAAGACATGTATACTGTATACTGTATACAGAAAATATAAAAAAATATGAACAAAAACTACAATAGCGTCTCAATGATACTGAAACAAGACATGGTCAGACTGGAAAATCACACAACACTCACTAACAAGTGTTATTTTATATTGTTTGCTTGAAACCAACAATGTTCAGAAGCTGAAATATTCATAGAATCTGATCAAATCTGTCTAAATCATGCGAGCGGCCGTTCAGAGAGCGTTCTGTCAGCGAGGAAGAGGAGGGAAAGTCATGCTCTCTCCTCCTCTGCGTCTGTGACAAATTGGTTGTGAGGCTTTTTCGACTGATGCACATCCCAAAAAAACCCCGCGACCTGCCCGCGAGACACGCAGGCCCGCAACGCGCCGCTCTATCAAACAGCATCTTTCCAGGACGATGCAAATGATGACAAACTCCATCATCCTGCATTGTGTGCTCTCACGCTAATCTGCTTAATGCCCAGCGTCGCTTGCCGGATCTGAAGGAGCCTGGTCTGGATTGTGAGGGTCTCTGCTCCAGACCCGCGGCTGATGTCAGGCCGTGTCACATCTCACACACACACACACACACACAAACACACATTCTCTCTCTTCTCTCTCTCTCTCGCTCGCACGCACGCACACACACACACACACACACACACACACACCTGCAGTATGAGATCTGCTCAAGAGATGGCAGTATGAACTTCAGGAAAACGCAGCAAGCGCTTTCATTAACAGCAGAGCCACACACACACACACATCTTCCTCGTGATCAAACATCAACACGCTTTTATCACCATCACAGGCGTTTACATCCGTGCTTTATTTGACCAGCAGCTCAGAGTTTTATTTCAATATATGAGTGTTTTCTATTAAAACATCTCAACTATTTGTGCCAGGTTATTATTCACCCCTTTTTTTTTACAGTACAGTTTTTGTCAAATGCTATTTATATTTTATTGCATATGGATGGATATTCATAAGCACACAAAACCTGTCAAGTCATGCAAATAAATACAATTAATTCCATTTTGTATTTTAATTATTGTATTACTAACATATCAAAAACACAATGATATATAATTGAGAATTATTTTTCTATATCATGACATTAATTTATTCAGATTTATATGAATAAATATTGCATAAAAAAACATTTACTGTATTTCATTAACGGGAATCTAAAAGGAATCTTTAATGAACATAATAATAACATTTACAAACCACAGTAACGAGGGGTTATTTTCTGTTAATAAGCACGATAAAACGGTATCTAAATATTTCCATTAAAAAAAAATATATTTTTTAGGATTATAATATTTTTTTTTGCATTGAGACATTTAGGTGACAATTAAATCAAAATCAAATATATCTAATGTAATGCTACAAAAGTCTTGCTCTCATTAAAATAAAGCAAAAAAATTATATATTATTAAGATAGAAAATTATTAAGATATTATTGTATTATTTAATTTATTCTGATTTAAATGTAAACATCACTGTATTACATTAACAACAATATTTTAATGGTCAGAATAATAAAAATACAATTGACAAAGAAATTATGTTTTAAAATAATAATGATAAAAATGGGAGGTGGGTGATGAACAAATATTATCTACATTTTAATGGGTCTAAAACAGGCTTCTGTTTCAATAAGCAAAATAATATTTTTCTTTTAAATTTGTGAAGCAGGCGTGTTTTTGTGAGACGCTGAAATATGAATAATGAATCTGCATAAGAGACTATTATTAATCTACAACATATCTTTATATCCGCGGAACAGTGGCTAATGAAAAATGAATGAGCGGGTTAAAAGGTACAACTCAAACGAGGCCCGAGATGATAAATTAATGACTACGAGAGTGGCTAAAAGTAAACGAAACATAAACATTAATATCAACGAGCCACTGACTTCAGCTGCAGCACCGCTCTAATAAACGACGAGTCCTCAGACCCGCTGCTCTCTGATTGTCAGTTTCTGTCCCGTCAGACGCCGGCGTACAGGAATAGACCCTCGTTACCATAGTAATAGGTTCTGGACGTGATGAAACCGGACAGCGCTCGCTGGTCTTCAAATATAGCATTTATTATTCAGTTCTTATATGTGCATCTTCCATCCGCAGAATGCACTATAAATCAGTCCACCCCGTGCACAGAATGTGTGTTTGTCTGGAGATACGGTGCTGTTTTCAGATTTAAAAACATGCCACACACCTGTGATGAGCAATCCAACGCCGAACAAACATTTACATATCGGCTATTATTTCATGCACTCTCATTTAAATTAAAAAAACATTACATTTTACTGTAAAATAACGAGAAAAAGTCTGTTCCATGCAGAAAATGACAAAGCAAATTATGTATACACACACACACAGATTATCATGTTATCTTTTCATTTATTATGATTTAAATAAAAAATACTGCATATTACAAACATTTTACTGTAAAAAACGAGATAAAGTAATATTCTTGCAAAAGAAAATTACCTATAGCAAATTATGTATATTTATATATACACACACACTCACTCTCTCACACACACACACACACACACACACACACACACACACACACACACACACACTCTCTCGCTCACACACACAACACACACACAACACACAACACACTCTCTCGTCACACACACACCACACACACACACACACACACACACACACACAACACACACACACCACACACACACACACACACACACACACACTCACACACACAACACCACACACACACACCACACACACACACACACACACACACCACACACACACACACACACACACACACACACACACAGTATATCATGTTATCTTTTATTCATTATGAATTAAATAAAAAATACTGCATATTACAAAAATGTTACTGTAAAATGACTGCATTATATTAACATGAAAATTAAAGTCAAAATTTAAGCAACAAATATTAAATATAATTAAGATGGCAAGTTATTTATATCATGGTATCATGTGATGTATTCTGATTAATTATCTTCAGAATGAGTCGTTTGGGCCGTTTACACCTCTCTGTAATCAAACTGCACTGGGTTTGATTCAATGAACTGAATCATCTGTAGTCAAACTACACAGGGTTTGATTCATTTGAACAAATCAATTATTTTGAACTGATTCAATGAACTGAATCATCTGTAGTCAAACTGCACAGGGTTTGATTCATTTGAACAAATCGATTCTTTTGAACTGATTCAATGAACTGAATCATCTGTAGTCAAACTGCACAGGGTTTGATTCATTTGAACAAATCGATTCTTTTGAACTGATTCATCATCTCCAAATGTTAGGTCCATAAATGTCATTTTAAATCCATTAAAATGTGTTCGGGTCAAATGCGGCCAGCATATGCTCAGATTTATGTGCTGTGCTGTTTATTTATTATAAGTCGTTAGTTTTTCACTCATTCCAGACTCTCACTAATTACAACCGATTCAGTTCAGCGCAGATTAAATGCACGCTGTTTTTACAAGCTATTCTTATACCGGTGCACATAACTATTAAATATATATTTATATAACGTAATACGTAAAACAATATAACGTGTTGTTTATAGGTAAAACAATAATATCAAATATATGTAATAGGCAATATAATCAATCAAATGATTAAATATCATTCATTTAATATGGAAAAAATGCATTGATTACTTGTAGCTAGATATATGATATTTTACTGAAATTTGCATTTTATTTATAGACAATATTAGAAATATACTGACTATCATGAAAAATATTAGATTTTTTTTTAATAGGTGTTTTTTTACATTGGTGCATGTAATTACTAAATAAAAATTAACAAAATTATAATATTATATTTAGTAATATGAAGTAATTTAATAAAATTATAAAAGATTCAAATTATATTCTTCCATGTATTGATTTAGTGTTTAAACATACTGTATATTTGTAGCTACAGATTTATAGTATTATTACTAGCATCATATTTTGTTTCAGATTTGTTTATGCAGTTTCAATTATATTTGTAAGCATAAGCAATATTCAGAAACATATTAAATGTCATAAAAAAATAGATATTTGCTTTTCTAGGTATTGTTAGATTGGTGCACATAATTATTACATATAAAAACATGGTTTTACGTATTTGTAATATTTAATTATATATTAAAATATTCTTCAATGTGTTAATTTTGTGTTTAAAATATATATTTGTAGCTGCAGATTTATAGTATTATTCAATAAGCATTAATTTTTTGTGTTTTAAACAATCACAATATATAAAAAATGGTTATGTAGTTTCTAATGAATTTATAGAAAAATAGATATTTTATAGTATTGTTAGATTGGTGCATATACATTTTTCTGAAAAATAAAACAATATCATGTATTAGTAATAAGAAATTATACATAAACTATTTAAATATACTTCGTCCCTGTGTTAATTAAGTGTTTAAAGCATGCCTTGGTTATTTGTATCTAGATTTATAATATTATTCCTATATTATATTTACATTTCCTATCAAAAAACATAATTTTTGATTATTAATTATTGTGCTAAGAACTTAATTTGAACAAACTTAAAGATGATTTTCTCAATATTTAGATTTTTTTGCAACCCTTTCAGATATTGTCCGATCATAACAAACCATGCATCAATGGAAAGCTGATTTATTCTAAAGCGTATACAGTGAAGACTATCAGACGTGACTGGTGTCTCTCGGTGCGGCGGATGAAAGCAGGACAGTAGAAGAGCGTCTCTCGAGTCTCTCTCTGGCGGTAAGTGATCGCCGGCTCTTTTATTAGAGCTGATAGCATG
>CM049806.1:848620-863206 GCA_027422405.1 Ptychobarbus kaznakovi | reverse complement strand
GCTTACTGTATGGTTATGGTTTGGCTTGTATGTAATTATGCATAATTAATTGTTATTATAATAGCAATACATGTAACACGGACAGTGTCACCGAATCGTGATTAATGTTTGTGGAGACGGTTGGTTCATGAGGAGTTCCCAAACGCATGCTAGTCAGACGCAGCGATACTACGAGCGATACGCTCTGATCCGAGAACAGAACCGCCCAGTGACCCAGTGGAGCGGGACGCTGGTATATCAGAGGGTTCTGTAATGGACCGGTCTCCTACCGTTCTGGAGGTAGGCGGCGCTGACGGGCTGGTGAGCGACATGATCTCCTGAATGGCGAGGCGTAGTTTGAGGCGGTGGAGAGGGTTGCTGATGCCGATCTCGCGCTGGATCTCGGTGTCGGACAGAGCAGACATGATGGCACCGCTCTTCACGTTAGCACGGCACGCCGCTACGTACCACGCCGGCATCCCGACCCACAGCTGATAGAAAACACCAACAACACAGGCCAATGAGAACCAGGAGACAGAGCATTACAAACACGTGTGTACACACACACTCTCACGCACACACACACGCACACAGTCTCACGCACACTCACTCTATCTCTCTCACAAACACAACACACACACACACACACACACTACACACGCACGCACGCACGCACACTCACACGCACGCACGCACGCAGCACGCACGCACACGCACGCCACGCACGCACACGACACTCGCACGCTCACTCTCTCGATCACTCTCACACACACACTCTCTCTCTCTCACTCACGCTCACTCTCACACACACTCTCACTCTCACGCTCACTCTCACACACACACTCTCTCTCTCTCACACTCTCTCTCTCTCACACACTCTCTCTCTCTCACACACTCTCTCTCTCTCACACACACTCTCACTCTCTCTCACACACTCTCACTCTCTCTCACACACTCTCACTCTCTCTCACAACTCTCACTCTCTCACACACTCACTCTCTCTCACACTCACTCTCTCTCACACTCACTCTCTCTCTCGCACACACACGCACACACACACGCATGCGCTCACGCACACGCACGCACACTCTCATGCACACACACAACATTGTATGGGTCAAAATTATTTATTTTTCTTTTATGCCAAAAATCATTAGGATATTAAGATCAAGTTCCATTAAGATATCCCTACCGTAAATATATTAACACTTAATTTTTGATTAATAATATGCATTGCTAAAGACTTAATTTGAACAGCTTTAAAGGTGATTTTCTCAATATTTAGTTTTATGTCTTCCGGATGAAGCAGCACTGATATGAGTGATCTGTATTCGTACCTCGAGCCACACCACCACCGTGGGACCGTCCCACTGAGCGAAGGCCAGACCCTGCCGACAGGCTTCCTCCAGCAGCTCATGCCTGCAAACACACAGAACCCCCCCGAGAGCACGGGTTACGCTCCAAACACCAGAGAGCGAGAGAGAGAGAGAGCGGCGTGAGGAACAAGAGCCGCGTTAGACAGAACGAATCCAGTCCTCGTCACGTCCAGCACCGAAACAGCGCCTTTTCATTGACTCTTCAAAGCCATGAAGGGACCATCTCAATACACTGCTCGTTAACTACTTCATTTAAGATCTTATAATGATACGTGTAACTGTAAACGGTGTCATTTTAACTAAACAACTGTTATAGGTTAACAGTAAGTTGCCGTACTACATACCGGGACAACCAGTTTTTACAGTAAAATGCTGCCGTTTTTAGAAGTACAAAATAACTAAATGTAAACTATACAGTCAAAACTATAAAGTATTTTGCTTAAATAATCAGTTTTTTATAGTTTTTAGGCTTTATGTTATATATTATGTTGTGTAATGAAAGTTTATTGCATCATTTAAGTATAATGTGTTACTATGATGGTGTTTAGTGTTTGCTGTGCATCTTCTATATATTAGTATACACTTCTGCTTGTGGCTTTTACCTTCTGCATTATTATTATTATGGTTGTCAGTATGTTAAATAGCAGTGTGCGTTGTTGAATATACTGATTTACATATGATTGTAAATTACAGTTTTATACTGTAAAATCATCGTTTTTGGCCGTAAATGTGTTTTTCTGTATTATTCTTCCAAAGATTGTTTTGTAAAAACTACTGATTTGTTTTTTACAGTGTAAAGTTTACAGTTTTTGTCTATTTTTGGGTGAACCGTCTCTTTTTGTCAGGATAGCGGGTGAATCTTGATATGTTTGCACACTGGGACAGATATTCCTCACAGACTAATTTACCTCATTCTCCTCTAAACATGATGTTTTAGACACAGTTGATGACACGCTGCAGAGAAAGTGATAAACATGCATCAGATCATGCTGAAGAACGAAGAGAAGATTAAGGCAGAGGAGACGCTGGCGGCTGACTGGAGACGAGTGTGTGTCAGACACACCGATGAGCACAGGACCCCCCCCCCCCCAGCTGGAGCAGTACTTCACTCCCAGAACATACACGTACAGATGTGTACTCACCCCTCGTCTTTCTTCGGTCGTAAAGAAAGAGTTTGTGATGAAAACATGTCAGGATTTCTCTCCATATAATGGACTTCTATGGCTGATTTTGTCCCGTCTGTTTCCATTCACTTTAGACACGACTGGTATCCGATATCGGTGTTTATATTAATCACCACCCGAAAGGATCGCCTGCGGTGATCGCTTTACCATGCACATGATAGACCCTCGGGTTTTATTACAATTATTTCAATAATTCACGTCGAATAGCCAATTATTATTTGCCAGCGTGGATGTTTTGCGGATTAAGACCGGAAAATATCGGTAATTTTTATTTGTTAAGACTATTCTATCTACAGCTGAGGTAGAATTCTTTAGAATTATATTTATTGAAATTAATGAACGAGAGAGAGAGAGAGAGAACGCATGCACCCCCGGGCGAGCGAGCGTGAACAAAAAATGCTAAGTTATCTCCTCATTATGAGCACACGTGTCGCCATTTTTTTCATACAATATACGGCTATTACTGTCATTTTGTTATTATTATTATTATATTTGATTGGTTTGCTAAAAGTGCATTAGATAGAATAGTTGAGCTTTAAAAAGTGGCAATAAATATCGTATTGTGGACTTCATATCGTATCGGATTCTGATATGATAGCGAGCGGGGAAAGCGTGTTTGTTAGCAGAGCTTCACAGCAAGCCGTGCAGGGTTTTTACCCATCATGCTTCACGACGGAGCGCGGTCACTTACCCTGAGTTTGGGCTGTGAGAGAGCAGAGGGAAGACAAGCATGATGAGAGACGAGACATCACATACAGAGCACATCTCACAAAGCTAAACCAGGTGGCGCTGTGATTGAGAGATGATGAGGGGAAAACATGAAGCGCTACCGACTCACTTCTTCTGCAGTTTCCGGTTCTTCTCTGCCGGGCCGCCCAGTTTCCCGAGCGTCGTGGCGTCCGGTGAGCTTCCTCCATCAGGCGCTGCTCCACACAAACACACATAGATCAGACGCGCACGAGGCCTGTGCTAGGATCATTACATCTGCTGGTTCGGTTTCAGCGATCGGATCACTAAACACCTGTATTTAGCTCTGCTCTTTAAATGTTATCAGAATTGTCTTATTTTTTAAATCTCATTTGAACCCGTTTCCTTTTGGCTTTCTATTAGATTCTCATTACTTCAATATTTTTAATTTAAATGAAGATAAAAGCAGGAAAACGAATTATAACGGCGCAAGGGCTTTGAAATCTGATTTCTGTTGTTCTGGTGAGGTGTGTGATGGCGCACCTGGCCCCGGAGACTCTTTCCCCGCCGGACCGGGTCGGATCTTCTCTTTCTTGGCGAACAGTCGGCCAATCGAGGACTTGATGCTCTTCTTCTTGACTCCTTTGTTGAGCGAGTCCTGACTGCTGTTGCTGCTGCTGGGATTACTGCCCGCTCCGTCCTGCAGCCCGACACTGGACACACACACATGCACGCGCGCACACACACAGACACACAGGCACACAGGCACACACACACACACGCACACACACAGACGCACACGCAGACGCACGCACGCAGACGCACGCACGCAGACGCACACACACAGACACAGACGCACAATCACACGCACACGCACACACACACGCACAGACACACGCACAGACACACGCGCGCGCACGCAGACACAAGCGCACACATGCGCACACACGCGCACACACACACACGCACGCACACACACGCACACACACGTCACAGCTCTGCTCCTGTAATAACACTCATCATTACACCGCTGTGGGAGTGTGACTGACCCCCGTATGTCTCGTATATCCTCGTGGCTGGCGGTGTGCAGCGCTCCTTTATGGAGTCTCGCTGAGGACGGTGTGGACGGAGGAGACGTCTCGCATCTGATCGTGGCTTTATCATCTTGAGCGCACTAAACACAAACACAAGCACTTTAACCAGCAGCATTAAACACTAGGACTGACCTAGCACTAGACCAACTTCCAATTTGATAAAAATGTGTTTCTTCATAAAATATAAGGTATAAAATGACGACAAGTGAGCAGGCCATTTAATGCAGCTCATCTATGAATGCAACAGTCTTCTTCAGTACACAAATGTCCCATAATGTTTTTTTTTTTTAAATACAGATTCTTCAAATAATGCATTTATAAGCAGGGCTGGGTGGGGTTGCGAAAGCTTTCAGGAATGATTCCGCCCATCTGCAAGCCTAATGAGGATCTGATTCATAACATCACATTGAGATGCGGCGGCACAGTTTCTCTAGATTACCTTTCTACGATGCTTCCGCAAGTCGCTAGGCTGTTGGAAGCGCAAGCAGATGGAGAAAGAGAAGAAACAGGAAGTTAGCAGCATTTCATATTCAAGCACAGAAGCAGGTGAACAGCAGCCTAGCAGGAGAACGATTTAGAGACACGCAAACACACTGAGAAAAGCATGAGAGCATCATCGCTGGGGGTCATGCAGGGAGGAGGACCACACACACACACACACACACACACACACACACACACACAGAGAGAGAGAGAGACGACCATTCACTCTGGACATTGACACTAAGCACCATAACTATAAAGATAACTAGGGATGTACGTTATTATGGGACTGATATCGGAATCAGCCGATAATGCTTTAAAAGTAAATATATCAGAATCGGCCGATAATGTTTTAAATGTAAATATCAGTATCGGCCGATAATGTTTTAAATGTAAATATCAGTATTGACCCGATAATGCTTTAAATGTAAATATCTGTATTGACCCGATAATGCTTTAAATGTAAATATCGGTATTGACCCGATAATGCTTTAAATGTAAATATCAGTATCGGTCGATAATTCTTTAAATGTAAATATCGGTATCGGCCCGATAATGCTTTAAATGTAAATATCGGTATCGGTCGATAATGCTTTAAATGTAAATATCAGTATCGGTCGATAATGCTTTAAATGTAAATATCGGAATCAGCCGATAATGCTTTAAAAAGTAAATATATCGGTATCGGCCGATAATGCTTTAAATGTAAATATCATATCGACCGATAATGCTTTAAATGTAAATATCACAATCGGCCGATAATGCTTTAAATGTAAATATCACAATCGGCCGATAATGCTTTAAATGTAAATATCAGTATCGGCCGATAATGTTTTAAATGTAAATATCAGAATCGGCCGATAATGTTTTAAATGTAAATATCAGTATCGGCCGATAATGTTTTAAATGTAAATATCAGTATCGACCCGATAATGCTTTAAATGTAAATATCGGTATCGGCCGATAATGCTTTAAAAGTAAATATATCGGTATCGGCCGATAATGCTTTAAATGTAAATATCGGTATCGGCCGATAATGTTTTAAATGTAAATATCAGTATCGGCCGATAATGCTTTAAATGTAAATATCAGTATCGGTCGATAATGCTTTAAATGTAAATATCGGTATCGGCCCGATAATGCTTTAAATGTAAATATCGGTATCGGCCGATAATGCTTTAAATGTAAATATATCGGTATCGGCCGATAATGCTTTAAATGTAAATATATCTGTATCGGCCCGATAATGCTTTAAATGTAAATATATCTGTATCGGCCCGATAATGCTTTAAATGTAAATATATCGGTATCGGTCCGATAATGCTTTAAATGTAAATATCGGTATCGGCCGATAATGCTTTAAATGTAAATATCGGTATCGGCCGATAATGCTTTAAATGTAAATATCGGAATCGGCCCGATAATGCTTTAAATGTAAACATTGGTATCGGCCGATAATGCTTTAAAAGTAAATATATCGGTATCGGCCGATAATGCTTTAAATGTAAATATCAGTATCGGTCGATAATGCTTTAAATTTAAATATCGGTATCAGACGATAATGCTTTAAAAGTAAATATCGGTATCGGCCGATAATGCTTTAAATGTAAATATCGGTATCGGCCGATAATGCTTTAAATGTAAATATCGGTATCGGTCCGATAATGCTTTAAATGTAAATATCGGTATCGGCCCGATAATGCTTTAAATGTAAATATCGGTATCGGCCGATAATGCTTTAAATGTAAATATCGGTATCGGCCGATAATGCTTTAAATGTAAATATCGGCCGATAATGCTTTAAATGTAAATATCGGCCGATAATGCTTTAAATGTAAATATCGGCCGATAATGCTTTAAATGTAAATATCAGCATCGGCCGATAATGCTTTAAATGTAAATATCAGAATCGGCCGATAATGTTTTAAATGTAAATATCAGTATCGACCCGATAATGCTTTAAATGTAAATATCGGTATCGGCCGATAATGCTTTAAAAGTAAATATATCGGTATCGGCCGATAATGCTTTAAATGTAAATATCGGTATCGGTCGATAATGCTTTAAATGTAAATATCGGTATCGGCCCGATAATGCTTTAAATGTAAATATCGGAATCAGCCGATAATGCTTTAAATGTAAATATCGGTATCGGCCGATAATGCTTTAAATGTAAATATATCGGTATCGGCCGATAATGCTTTAAATGTAAATATCGGTATCGGCCCGATAATGCTTTAAATGTAAATATATCGGTATCGGCCGATAATGCTTTAAATGTAAATATCGGTATCGGTCCGATAATGCTTTAAATGTAAATATCGGTATCGGCCCGATAATGCTTTAAATGTAAATATATCGTATCGGTCCGATAATGCCTTAAATGTAAATATCGGTATCGGCCGATAATGCTTTAAATGTAAATATCGGTATCGGTCCGATATGGAAAGTAATGCCGATATGTGTCACCGATAAGAGGAATATATTATCTCACATGTGCTCAGGGCGTGCTGGTGATTAGATCAGCAGTGTGCCTCGTTATTGAAGCACAGTTTGGTCTGAGTGATGAATATATTGATTGTTATGATCGCTGTGTTTAATCTGAATGACTTCGGTGTGTGATAATCAGTAATAGCCTCCTAACGGTCCTAACGACTGCCAGTTTTAATTCCCTAGGGGGCGCTGTTGGAGTACTTCTAATTAATTTAAATAACATTTAGACTGTTTCTGATTAAATAAAGCAGTAATTGATGTCATAAAATAATGAGTATGTTTCGATTTAAAGGTCAGAAGCTATAGCTTACAAATCACAAACATAATTTAAATTAAATTAATTAAATACTTATTTATTCAGTAACGTGTAATGCGTTTTATTTTTAAACAAATCATACGCTAATAGATTTTCTGAATTTTTACAAGTCTTTTGCTTTAGATCATCTACAAATGTTAAATATTATAAATAAAATGTTAGGGTTAACACTGCATCTTTCTGATGGGGGAGTGCAGCGATTGATATATAGTTTATTTAATTCTAATAAATAAGTTCTTGTTAAAAACTAAACAAAATTAAACATATTTTGCTTATAATGTCTGCAGAGGAGAGACTTGGTGTTGTTTACAAACAAAAGGGAAAATATCGGTATCGGACAAAATTATTTACAAAATATCGGCAAAAAATCCAATATCGCTAAAGATACATATATATTTCTAAAAATCATTCTCAATATTAAAGAATATCAGAGTCCACACCGCAGCTATAACGACGAAGGCTCAGAGAAACGATATCACTTCCAGAACGATGACCATACTAACACTGACAGCAAATCAGAATCAATCCTGCTATAACGAGCTGGAAGCACTTACTAACGATATCGTTCGCTGTGTGGACGATAATATCGGTATCGGTATCATTCTTGGCTTTAATTTCACTGATTACATTTTTGAACTTCAATGAAATTCTATCATACGGCTGCAACAAATTACTTTAAATTAGCTGTGCTAAATCACACAGAACAGAATGAAGCTGTTATATTATGGGGGGAAAAGGAATAAATGTGTTAATAAAGGTTTTAATTTGTTAGTATAGGTTTCTATTGACGTGTTTTTGAACCAATCACAGGCAAGTCTGCCGAGCATGTGAACACTGCAGTCTATTATGGGGTCTATTCCTGGAGTTTATTACATGTGTTGTTTATGAAGCAAGCAGTTTGATTTTAGATTTGATGATTTCTGTGTCACGTGATGCTGATGTAAAACACTCGAACATCTTCAAGCGCTGTGTGCTTCAACAGAGTCTCTCTGCGGTCATTATTTATTTGTCTTCGTGCTGAATGACAAATCATCAAGACTTAATGGCAAATTTTAAAACTATATATTAATTCATGAATGAAAACAGAGTCGTAGCTGAATAGAGCTGGAGTCCAGAGTAAAGAGGCGTTTAGCTTGATCTTATCAAGGTCTAATTGCTCATTTCCTTGTTAGATCGTCGAGGGAATGGAGCAGGAAGTCCTTCAGTAAACTTCCTGTACAGCTTCAAAGATCAAGGGCTTTATTTTTGAAAAGCACACAATCATTCGGTCAGTTGTGGGCAATACCTGCACAAACACGGGAGCACAGGTCAGCAGAGGAGTGCTGTACACTACACCCCGCAGCACACACGGCTCAGAGTAATGCTGGACACACACGCACACACAGACATTACTCACAACACACACACTCATCTACTCACTCACTCACACTCACACACACACACACACACATCTCACACACACTCTCACACACTCACACACACTCTCACACTCACACACACACTCACTCACTCTCTCTCTCTCTCTCTCTCTCTCTCTCTCTCTCTCTCTCTCTCTCTCTCTCTCTCTCTCTCTCTCTCTCTCTCTCTTCGCTCTCTCTCTCTCTCTCTCTCTCTCTCTCACTTCTCTTCTCTCTCTCTCTCTCCTCTCTCTCTCTCTCTCTCTCTCTCTCACTCTCTCTCTCTCTCTCTCTCTCTCTCTCTCTCTCTCTCTCTCTCTCTCTCTCTCTCTCACACACACACACACACACACACACACACACTCTCTCTCACACACACACACACACACTCTCTCTCTCACACACAACACACACACTTCTCTCACACACACACACACTCTCACACACACACTCTCTCACACACACTCTCTCACACACACGTGTGAGCAGACGTGTGAACAGCAGGCTCACCAGGGTCATGACCCCCATGCGGTCCATCTCTCGGCTGGGGCTGTGTGAGGGCCGGCGTGGTGTGGAGTGACCGGATCCGGGCGGAGAGGAGCTGTAGAAGGAGGGCTGGAGGGACGTCATGGAGCGGAAGTGGGCGCCCAGATCCTCTCCGCTGCCCACACGGCTCTCGATCTGCTCGGCTCTCAGCGTGGTGCTCTCCTTCTCCTCCTGGATCATCCTGCACACACACACACACACACAATCAGCACCCTCACGAGAAACACAGACATCAGCACACAGGCCACGCAGAACCTCAGCATCGCTTCAAGCAGCCAGTCACTAAGAATACTTACATGCACTCATTTTCATGAGTCTGAATGAATCCGGACTTCAGATTCTGTTTATATGAAATACTGCAATCTCATAATGATGCCAGTATAACTATGACGACATATCTAATGAGAAACATGTGTCAAACGCTATTTCAGTAAATATTCAGTTCATCCATAGACCGGTTAGTGCGACATAATAAACATACACACTTTCCAAAGACATAAATATATGCATAAACTGTCTGCAAACATTGAAATAACGCCACGATATTGTGAATCTGGTTGAGAAATAAGTCATATTTTCCCTGTTTAGATTATTTCAGGTCTACATCAATTGTTTCAATCTTCATTAATTCAGATCAAACTCAATCTGTGTTTATATAAGTCATCAGTGTGATTATAAAGAGATTATTTGCATGCGCTATACTAAGGCCTTATGAAATCTGATTTATTTTTTCCCAAATTCAGTTTTTTATTTTTTTTTATTTAAATTTTTCTGGACTCCATTTAAATGGTTAAATTACATTTTATTAGTAAAAAAAAAAAAAAAAATCTTATTCTCAAAGGAATGGGTGTTTTGATAACTCCAGTGATTAGGCTAATAAATACACATGTTATCTGCACAAGTTAACCCCAACCTTTATCTTGGCAGTTTCTTCAGAAATTTTTTTTTTTTTTATCAGTGGATAAAATGTGTTTGCACCTGTCAAAGTCTGAACCTTAGTTTAACCTTCTATCTAATCTATAACTAATCTTAAGTAAGACCAGAGATGAAGCATTCAGATCAGGAGACAAAGCAGCCCTCAAAACAGCAAGAGCCAATCTGTCCCGTGGCATCAAAAATGCAAAACAGTCACATGCTCAAAAAATCAATAATCACTTCACGGACAACAGAGACACACGGAGCCTGTGGCAAGCCATTCAGACCATCACTGACTACAAGCCCCCGCCACAGGCCTGTGATGATGACACATCCCTCCCAGATGCACTCAACCACTTTTACTCACGGTTTGAAATGCAGAACGACACACCTGCACAAAAACTGCCCACACCTCCCAACGACCAGGCGCTCTGTTTGTCTGCAGCCGACGTAAGGAAGACCCTATCCAGGATTAACCCACGAAAGGCTGCGGGTCCTGACAACATACCTGGCCGTGTACTGAAAGACTGTGCTGTACAGCTGACGGATGTCCTAACAGATATCTTCAACACCTCGCTGAGCCAAGCAGTCGTCCCCACATGTCTAAAATCCACAACAATCATACCGGTACCAAAGAAATCACCTGTGTCCTGTTTAAACGACTACCGTCCCATAGCACTGACCCCAATCATGATGAAGTGCTTTGAGAGGTTAGTCATGCAAAAAATTAAAAAACAGCCTCCCCAACACACTCGATCCGCTCCAGTTTGCATACCGTCCAAACCGCTCTACGGACGACGCAATTTCCTCTACCATCCACCTGGCTCTTACCCACCTAGAAAACAAAGACTCCTATGCTAGAATGCTGTTCATTGACTTCAGCTCGGCATTCAACACAATAATCCCACAACAGCTCATAAACAAACTAAACATGCTGGGCCTTAACAATTCCCTCTGTAATTGGATCCTGGACTTTTTAACCGGAAGACCTCAGTTAGTCCGTGTCGGCCACAACACCTCGAGCACTACCACACTGAGTACAGGTGCCCCACAAGGCTGTGTGCTCAGCCCGCTGCTCTTCACGCTGCTGACCCATGACTGCACTGCCAAGTTCAGCTCCAACCACATCATCAAGTTTGCTGATGACACAACAGTGGTAGGTCTCATCAGCAACAACGATGAAACACACTACAGAGAGGAAGTGGCACAGCTGGCGAAATGGTGTGGCGCTAACAATCTGTCCCTCAATGTGGAGAAGACAAAGGAGGTTGTGGTGGACTTCAGGAGAAACTCTGTTGACCACCCCCCACTGATCATCGACAGCTCGACTGTGGAGAGAGTCAGCAGCACAAAATTCCTGGGGGTGCACATCACGGAGGATCTCACCTGGTCCACCAACACCATGTCACTCTCCAAGAAGGCACAACAGCGTCTACACTTTCTCCGCCGGCTGAAAAGAGCAAGTCTCCCTCCACCCATCCTCACCACATTCTACAGGGGCACCATTGAGAGTGTGCTGACCAGCTGCATCACGGTACGGGAACTGCAGGGTCTGGTACGGGAACTGCAGTGCTGCTGACCGTAAGACCCTCCAGCGGACAGTGAACACGGCTGCAAAGATCATCGGTGCCCCTCTCCCATCCATCCTGGACATTTTCCTTGCACGATGCTCCAGCAAAACCAACAGCATCATGAAGGACCCCACCCACCCCTCCCACAGTCTCTTCCAGCTCCTACCATCAGGAAGACGGTACCGGAGCATCAGAGCCCGCTCCACCAGACTGCTCAACAGCTTTTTCCCCCAGGCTGTGAGAGCCCTGAACTCAGATCACCCCGCCCCCCTTTGAAACCCCATGCAAATCCCTACCTCCTGAAACATGGAACCCCCCCCCCCCACCACCACCACCAAACACCCTCCAACCTTACTCACCAAAGAAAAAGCGGTGAACTTTTTTGTGCAATTCAAGTGTGCTACACACAGGTGAGTGGGCTTGTACAAACCACCTGTAGCAGCACACTCTCCTCTATGCACTAGACACTTTTCCTAACACTGCTATGTTTACACAATCCCACAAAAGACTCGGCAATATATGTATGTTTACATGCTCATGCACTACCACAAATCTTTTTGTACTGTTCCTCAGCTAGCTGCTTGACTCACAATGTTTCTCTCTGCACATGTACAGTATTTATGTGAAGCATTCGCATAGTTTGTATAGTTTGTATTTTTATCTTTAGTTGTATAGATAAAACAATATATATAGTATACTTAGTCAAAATCTGTCAGTAGGTTAGTTGTGTATAGGTTTATAGTGTTTTACATCATTGTTGCATGTCTGTATTTATGTCTGTATTTATGTAGCACCGTGGACCCATGAGGCACGACATTTCGTTCCACTGTATGTCCCCACATGTAGCGGAATGACAATAAAGCTCAACTTGAACTTGAACTTGAACCACTAGTGTTGTCAAAAAAATTATAAATTGTACACATTTTAAGTGTAAATTGCTAATATTGAGCAACAATTACAAAAAAAAACTTTATTGACGTGATATAATCTAAGGGTCCTATTTGGTTACTTTCTAATCTAGCTAAAGGCTATTTTTTAAGAGCCTAATTAAAAAAGACTTTGTAGGCTAATAATGTTTATTTTAAATCGTTCAACTTTTTCTAGAATGTAGTTTGTTGTTCCATACAATAGGTATAAACGAACACCCTTATTAGCACGCTATATCAATATAGTTGCTCTTTTATTGTTGTTTGAAGAGACATCTCTATTTGTCTGTGGTCGAGCCTATACAGCATTTTTGAGCATCGAAGGCGCTTTTGCGTCTTCTAAAATTTTTCTCACCATACGTTACCAAATTATATTTTAACGTCTAATTATTTGAACAACTTAATTTATTCTACATGATTCTTACAATAGCCTTATGATTTTTACACTCAGAAATGATGTGTTGAGTTTTTAAATTAGTCTGGATATAAAAAAAAATATATGTTTTTGGCAAATAACAGGGATTTACTATTAAAAGTATTTTTTGTGATTATTCCTTAATAATAAGTTTAGTAGTAGTAGTGCATTCTACTGAACAACACTAGGCTAATACATCTCTGGCACAATGTCTTCAAGCGAAACCGCACTTTTATTCCACATCGCGATTTGATTAAAGTGTAATGATTAATTAATTCAAACTCCAAGACATTCAGTGTTACACTACCTCAGTCTAGTGGAAAGCTAGTCTGCACAACATCCAAACGCGTGAGGGATTGTGTGAAGTGTACCGTATCTCGTTGTTTATAGCGTCCAGCTGGTCCTGCAGCATCAGGGCGAGCGTCTGAGCGTCTGCTTGACCCGACAGCAGGTCCATGGAGCTGAAGACCGTCTCTCTGTCGTCCTCCGCGTCGGACATGTCCATGTCGCTCTCGAACGCGTGAGCCACATTAGCCAGAACGCTAGCCTGCTGCAGACGATCCCACTCCTGTTCATCCAGCGTCTGCACCTGACCACAAGCGTTCTGATCACTTACACATCTTAAAAATACATACATTATTGCAGATAAAAAGCAAGACATTATGCATCAATTTTACTATTATTAAACATGCTATAATTATTATTTTATTAAATTGAATATGAATCACGTACGCTGATGACATCCCATGAAAAGTCATTGCATTTGTGTCAACTTTTAGTCAAACTGCAGTTACCAACATTTATTTAGGTAGCTATTTCATATATACTCTTCAAACAAAACGGTCTCTCTTTAGACCAAATCAATTAAGCTTATGAGAAACTTGAATCAAAGATTGAATTTGAAAAACATTTTCATTTTTGGTAGATACAAATTAAACTCATCAACAAGTATACGTTTATTCAACATCTTTTGTTGGTTAACATTGATGACACATAATTAAGAACGCTGTCCCTTTAAGATGGAAGGCTTGTAATACTGACACACATTCAGTTTTCAACCCCATGTTTACACTCATTTAAGCCATATAGACTGTATTTACGTGAGATAAAAGACACGACAGACATTTGGACAGCTGTGTGTGTATTTGAGCAGCGGTCGATCGCTGCATGAGAACCGATCGTCGATCGCTGCATGAGAACCGAT
>CM049806.1:768620-843620 GCA_027422405.1 Ptychobarbus kaznakovi | reverse complement strand
ATAAACGTTTTTATGATATGATGTCGTAATATTAATCCAGATATTTTCAATCAAATCTGCAAATTCGTTTGAAGAAGCAAATTAGCCAGAGATCAGTTATCAGGCATCTTTCAGATCATCTCAGATGTATTAAGCGAGGCATGAAGAATGCGCCCCAGGTTCATGTGCTCTCACGTTACAGTCATTATGACCCAAGCACTCGACTAGATCATCACCTGAAATGTGCATCCAGTCTTCTCTAAATGGTGTGGCTGTATGACTTTGTTACAGGGAGGCTAACAGAGGAATCACAGCCGGATTCTGGGCGTGTGTGTGTGTGTATGTGTGTGAGTGTGTGTGTGTGAGAGCCGTACCTTAGTGAGGGCCATGACCCTCTGAGCCAGCTCTGCCTCCACCTCTGGCAGCGTCTCGGCCTTACGCAGCGTCTGCTGCAGTTTCTGCTCCGCCAGCTCCAGACGCTCCTGCAGCTGACGACCCTTGTCCTCTACCTGCACACACACACACACACACACACACACACACACACACACACACACAGAGACACACACACACAAACACACAGAGACACACAGAGACACACACACACAGAGACACACACACACACAGAGACACACACACACAGAGACACAGAGACACACACACACACACGGAGACACACACACACACACGGAGACACACACACATAGACACACACACGGAGACACACACACATAGACACACACACAGAGACACACACACACAGAGACACACACACACAGAGACACACTGGTTAATCAAACACACAGATAATCACAGAGACCCCAGCACCAGTAAGAGACTCCAACATCACTGCTTGGAATAAATGCAACCCGTGCTGACCAACAAGTTCAACGGTCCCGAGCGCGTTCACAACATCCAGCGCGTGACGAGTCGTCGTCTTGCTTTACAGCGGATCGCAGACTCATAACTGCATTACTGCCACCTATCTCTCAAATGGACCACTAACACTCCTAATTGAGATTGTAGGTCCATTTGAGAGATATGTCAAAATTAGCCCGTGTGCATTCACACTCATTCTGCCAGCACGGCTCACAAAGAGTAACACTGATGAAGACGGCTGAAGCGCTGCACACCTGGCAGACCAGCGAGTCCTTGTTGGCCATCTCGTTCTCCAGTTTGTCGTTGATGTCGTGCACAGATGTAGCTTCTCTCTGAGCCGCTAGGTAGCGCTTCTCCAGCGTGGTGATCCTCTCCTCCATGTCCTCCTTCTGAGCCAGAGACTGAGAGAAACAACAGAAACATACGGTCACACACTGGCTCGTTCGATGCTCGTTCGAAGGCTCGTACCTCTCGTAAGTCTCTCTGCAGGCGGCTGTTGGTGTCCTCGGACTTGATGAGGTCTTTGCGGGCCGTGTCCAGATCGTTCTCCAGCTCAGCGACGCGGCCGCAGAGAGACGCCACACGCTCCCGCAGGTGCAGGAGCTCCTTACACTGTCGGTCCAGCGCCTCCTGCAGCTCCACGTCCTTCCCACAATCCTCCTCTGCGCACATAGAGGCGTCTGACAAGCGCAGCTGTAAACACACACCATGCTTTTTGTTGAATTCAGGGTCTGTACAGGATCTTTTAAGGGGTCGTCGGATGCCCATTTTCCACAAGCTTATATATGATTCTTTAGGGTATTAATGAAAAGTCTACAACATACTTTGGTATACATATATCAATGGTAGTGTAAAAACACCTTTAACTTGCCAAATCAGCTGTTTTTATCAAGCCAATTTTTTTTGTGCGCATGTTGCTTTAAATGCTAATGAGCTCTGCTGGCTCCGCCCCTCTCTTCCGTGGTGTGACAAGCAGTACTGTTACTTCAGCCGTGAAACTGGCTAACTAGTGCATTATTAGGAAAGACGGTTTACAAAATGTTCGGGTGAACAAACACATTTATGTAGATCGGGATCAGTGTATTCACTTCAAAGTGAAAGTAACATTAATCCTCTGTGTCTTCAGCGGCTCAGATGTCTGGATTAAATGATGACTGTTATATTCATTATTACATCCAACAACTAAACACTTAAATCGCTTAATCTGAGACATCTTGTCTTCCCTGCACCGGAGGCGGACACTCAGGGGGGCGGGGCTTATGTAAGACAGCCCTGTCAATCAACTCTCGTGAGAGGGGCCTGTACAGAACTTCATCATTCTGACAGCAATCTCAGAACAGCCTGATTTGAGAAAAAACACTGGGAGGATTTTAATCATTATAGGATGGATGTGTACACTCATTTGTGTTCAAACAACTTTAAAATTTAGTTTTGCATCCGACGACCCCTTTAAGCTCATGATAAAGAGCATGATTTACAGTTCAGATACAAGTTTTCACAAATACATTTGAGGCTTTAAACACTTTTTAAGTCACAAGTCAGAGCCTATTGAAGTTTAATTATCACATTAAGCCATATTGCAATTCTGATGTTTCCGTCCCCCACATTTAAGATCTCTTGAAATCATAATTAATGGCCTTAAAGAGCTTTTAAGCACTCGCGGGAAACCTGGTATTATTATCCATCTGTTTACACGGTGTTGAAAAGAGCCAGACGGTACAGTGGCATGTCGAGAAACTTAAACAGCTCCATGTATGATTATGTCTATGTGAATAGAAGCCTACAGTTAATTAGCTCATCATCATATCGATGACTCTTTTGGTGCCGTGGTGTTTACCTTGCCATTAGTGTTTGGTGCTGCATCGGAGCTGTGATTCACTTCTGCTGATCCATCAATCATCAGCTTCTTCTGATAGCTCTGCTCCTTGAGATACACCAGCTACAACAGCCCAGAGACAAGATAAGCATTTTATGAGGGATGAACGATTAGTCCACATTATAGACAATACAAAAAATGACGTTTTGTTGTCGAATAGTTGTTTAAAGGTGGGGTATGTATTCAAAAACGCTTTAGGAAATGGAGTCGAGTACCAAAACAAACTTGCAGCCAATCAGCAGTAAGGGGCGTGTCTACTCGTGATGTGGAGGAGAGAGCGCTCAGTGCACATGACAGACATTAAAGAGATACTCCACCCCAAAACTTGCAGCCAATCAGCAGTAAGGGGCGTGTCTACTCGTGATGCGGAGGAGAGAGCGCTCAGTGCACATGACATGCATTAAAGAGATACTCCACCCCAAAACTTGCAGCCAATCAGCTGTAAGGGGCGTGTCTACTCGTGATGCGGAGGAGAGAACGCTCAGTGCACATGACAGACATTAAAGAGATACTCCACCCCAAAACTTGCAGCCAATCAGCTGTAAGGGGCGTGCCTACTCGTGATGCGGAGGAGAGAGCGCTCAGTGCACATGACAGACATTAAAGACATACTCCACCCCAAAACTTGCAGCCAATCATCAGTAAGGGGCGTGTCTACTCGTGATGTGGAGGAGAGAGCGCTCCGTGCACATGACAGACATTAAAGAGATACTACACCCCAAAATTAAAATAGCCGTTTTTCACTTACCTCCATGTCGTTCCAAACCTGTAAAAGCTTTGTTAGTCTTCGGAACACAATTTAAGATATTTTAGATGAGAAGCGGGAGGCTTGTGACTCTCCCATTGACTGCCAAGTAAATTACACTGTCAAGGTCCAGAAAAGTATGAAGAGCATCGCCAGAATACTCCATCTGCCATCAGTGGTTCAATCGTAACGTTATGAAGCGACGAGAATACTTTTGGCCACAGGGTTCGTCTATTTACGCTCTGATCTGAACGCAAACAGCGCACCCTTGTGGCCCGGCTGATACAGAAGAGCGTAAGCACTTTGCGTCCAGGGGATAATCTCCAAAATGGAGCTGCGCTGACTCAGAGGAGACGTTATGGTGCCTAAATGTTCAATAAAGTCGTTATTTTTGTTTTATATCCATACAAAGTGTTCTCGTTACTTCATAACGTTACGATTGAACCACTGATGACAGATGGAGTATTCTGGCGATGCTTTTCATACTTTTCTGGACCTTGACAGTGTAATTTACTTGGCAGTCAATGGACACGCCCCTTACTGCTGATTGGCTGCAAGTTTAATGAATTCGAAATTAAAAAAAAAAATTTGACAGCCCTAGTTTTTAGTGAATTTACACCCCCAAAGGAGCGACGTATCCTGGTGATACAAACATTAAAATCCAACATTGTATTATTTGAGTTCCAATAAGATTCATTTTCTGATGTCTCTTTATGGTTTTGCGCTGTTTAGGGTTAATAGCAATATCTGGCAACACTGCATCGATGAAGCGGCTGGCCTAGAGCACGTTATGGGCATAAACATTAATGATGACACGATGCTGTGTGAGGCTCAGTGTATGTACAGAACTCGGTTTTCCACCTTTAATCGCTAAATGAATCAATGAACTGTTCTCGGAGGCTGTGATTGGTCCGGTCTCACCTCTTTATGAGCGGCTGTGAGCTGGTCCTCCAGCATGCTGCATCTCTCCAGAGCCACACGCAGACGCTCTCTCACCTGATGGAAACAAAAACGCCACACATGAAGCACGTCCCAAACACGCCAGCGGCACACACACTGAAGCCGGCGGTACCTTCTCATCCAGGGCTTTGTGGTGCTCGAAGAGAGATTTGAGCGCCTTGAGCACCTCCACCTCACTGGAGACGCCGGCGGGAGACTGAGCCTGACGCTTGACCACGGTCATCCTCAGCGAGCGCTCGTGACGAGACACCAGACACTCCAGATGCTCCAGCAACAGCTGTGACCAGACACAACATCATCATCTTCATATCACAACCAGAGTTTAAATATTTTCCTTTAAAGTGTATAACACTATACTTCGTATTATGTGTGACCACAAAAGCAGTATATTTGTAGCAATAGCCAATCAAACACATTTTAAATTTTTCTTTAATGCCAAAAATCATTAGGATATTAAGATCATGTTCCGTGAAGATATTTTGTACATTTTTCCTATCATACAAATATTATTGATTATTAATATGCATTGCTGAGAACAACTTTAAAGGTGAGTTTCTCAATATTTAGATTTTTTTTTGCACCCTCAGATTCTCAAATATTGTCCAAACCATACATCAACGGAATTACAATCTCGATTTATAAAAATAGATCCTCATGACTGGTTTTGTGGTCCAGGGTCACATATTGATATTTTAATATTTTTTGCCACATTATATAGGGTCCGATGTTTTCAGCCTCGCTCTATTTTTTCCTCTTTTTGAAACACACGGGAGTTTTTCTTTGGCTATCTGAAGAAAATTACAACTTCTTATATTGAGGAAGAAATGTGAAAAAATGTCAATTTCTGTGATGATGAGACTCAAATCAGTGCCATTAATAATTTTTTAAAGATTTGTATTTTATGCCAAAAATCATTAGATATTAATATCATGTTCCATGAATATATTTTGTACATTTTCTACCATAAAACTGAATTATTGATTAGTAATATGCATTGCTAAGAACAACTTTAAAGGTGATTTTCTCAATATTTAGATTTTTTTGCACCCTCAGATTCCAGATTTACAAATATTGTCCAAACCATACATCAATGGAAATGTATGGTTTTCAGATTATGAAATAATATTATGTATGAATCTCAATTTCACAAAAAATGACACTTAAGACTGGTTTTGTGCTCCAGGGTCACATATGACAAAGTTTTTTGGCAAATAATAGTTATTTGATAATAAAAAGATTATGGTGATATGCTAATTCACTGAATTAATAACTGTGGATGTGATGATCCATAAAATCCATAAACTGACTTTGTTTAAAGCAAAAAAAATCATGTTTGATTGTATGGATCGTATAAAATATATATATATATATAAATAAGTGCATGTAAGTAAATGTGACCCTGAAGCACAGTCATAAGCATCATAAATAAAATTTCCGTTGATGTACGGTTTGGACAGAATCTGAGGGTGCAAAAAAATCGAAATATTGAGAAAATCACCTTTAAAGTTGTTCTCAGCAACGCATATTATTAATCAATAATATTTTTATGATAGGATATGCACTAAATATCTTCCTGGAACACGATCTTAATATCCTAATGATTTTTGGCATAACATAAAAACATAATTTTGAGCCACACACTGTATTGTGTATTAAAAGCACTCTAGACTGGTTCTGTGCATCTGAGAAACTCACGCGCGTGTTGTTGCGTTCGGCTTTCAGCTCGGCGATCTCCTCCTCGCGCTCCAGCAGCTGCTCGCGACACATGTTCACTTCCTTCGTCAGAGCAGCGAACTCCTTGTGAAGCACAACAACACATCATTTAAAGAGGATTCTGCTTGAAGAGACACAGACAGCACTCGTGGAATCCGTCCGGCGCTCAGACGATGCTCTCATGTCAGCTATACTTGGGATAAATTAGCTAATTAAAGGAAGAAAAGGGACTATACTCAGGGACGCACATGAGCTTTTCAGCCTGGCTCATAAGAGCACATGGAGATCTGGGTTAGTGTGGCCCATTATAAATATAAAATATATTTTTTTAATATATATATAACTATAATAAAAAAAATCTTTACATTTTCATAACTATAATACAAAAAAAAAAAAAAATTATATGCAACTATAAAAAAAATTTTTTTTTTATATATAACTATAATCATTTTTTATATATATATATATATATATATTATTTCACAATTTCGTTTGAAATAAAATAAAGTGTGATACTATTTTATTTTAAAAATAAAAAGGGAGTATAAAAAAATACTATTATTTTATATTAAATGTAAAAATAAAAAGCTAATATTTACTCTTAAAATACGAATTTATTATTTTTAATTTAAAACAAGCTTTTATTTTGGCGGGATGCCAGCATTTAAGCGATTCAGCGTCGCTGATTGAAGAGCGTTTGTCACAGTTTTGCTCCCTGCTTTAATAAACAGCAGCTGAGTTATGCTTTCAGAATATAAATCTTATACTGTATTTACAGCACTCAAACATGACGGGGTGCATTTTTAATCCTGGTCACACCTGTTTATATTCCTCTTAGGGCTAACGATGAATCGAAATTAAATCGCAATCAGGCTAAATCTGTGATCGTTGTGTGTGATGCACGGTAGGGATGCTCGATTATGGCAAAAATCTTAAACATGATTATTTAACACGATTATTAGAGGGCCTTATAACCCAAAAAATTATAATTAACGCAAGTCTTCTGTTAATTCAGCTACTATAGAAATTGACTAATTAAATGTAAAATAAAATCAGCAAAGTCTTCACTAAGAATTAACCGTCCTTTGTTTCTTATCAAGGAACCGCGCAAGTACTCTTTCGCGCTTTTAAAAACATTAATAAACATAATCAACTTTAATAACTCGAGCATGAAAACGGGCTTTTATGAACGAGCACCGCTGGAAATGTGCGCAATAATCGCTTTATCTCAATTATTGTATTTTCATAATCATTGGAGGCCGAAATCGAAATCAAAACATAATTAATTGCACGGTTCTGTGATTAGTAGTAAATCTCCATCCGAAGAAGCAAGCTAGGACTACGACAAGGTTTATCTGGAAATAAAAGCACGTTATTAAATGTGATATGAACGCGGTTTTGCGCAGCTTGCATTGTTAATTTTGACATTTGATTTGGTTTTAATCATTGTCATTTTAGTCATTTCTAAAACTCATAGTTTTATCTTGATAGAATGCGGTGACACCTTTGTTAAAATTAAATAAAACCACTTCTCATAAATAACAAGAACAAGTCTTTTTATCAAAATATCAATGTTATATCTGGCTAATTATACATGCTACTTGTTTAGCATATTCATATTCAACCTGTATTAATGTGTTTGTTATTGTATATTATAGACTATGGAAGTCAATGGTGCCCCAAAACAACCTGATTACAAACTTTCTTCAGAATATATTCCTTTGTGTTCAGAACAAACACATTCATACAGGTTTGGATCTACTTGAGGACGAGTAAAGCATGACAGGATTTTCATTTTTGGGTGTACTGTCCCTATAAGACATCAGTGTTTGAAATGTATATTGATCTAGTTGTTATTGCTGTGGTATTTTTGTTAAATTCCTCTTGTAGTGTTCTGCATGCTGCTGATGTTTGCTCATTCAGCTACAACAGAATGCTTTGTAAATGTTTGAAACTAGGAGTCGCTGAAGTTAAAACGATACCCAACCCTAGTTGTGAGCAGTTTTTAGTCACCTGCGGCAGGGCGCTGTTGAGCTGTCTCTGCAGCGAGTCTCTCTCGTGGCTGATCTCGTGACTAAAAGTTTGCTGTTCTGCGTCAGGGCTCACACAGGTATTACTTCTCCTGCTTATCGGGTCTCTCGGAGCGTTTTTTGTCCAGCAGTCGGCTTCTGAGCGCTCCTCCAGCATGAACAAAGACACTGACATCATTTGAGTAAAAAAAAAACCACTCAAAGTGGCCCTCAGGAGTACACGTCTGACCGGATAGAGAGCTATTACCGGGACTGCCTTTGATTAACATTGAAGAGAGCCTCCATTACTGTTCTGCTTTAAGATATAAACGATCTCCGTCGTTTTTCGCTTTGTGTGATTTGGTGGACGCGGGCACTTTGCTTGTCTGTTTCACCTCGCACATCATCTACACAATTTAGTAACTGTAAAGAGCATTTTACAACAGACACAGCATCAGTTTTGGTCCACACTGAGGTCTAGTCCTTACTAGTCATAAACAGAGACTGTTGAACGATAATGCTATACAGAGACTCCACAAGTTCAGAACTAGTGACAGACGTATCATTACATCATTTAGACCAGACAGACAGAAGATCAGCGACAACAGGATAAATATGAAATAAGATGATCCCAGAATTCATAACCACAAGAAGATCAGAGCGTTGTCAGAATGAATGAAATCAAATAAGACCAGCGACAAGAAGATTTCTTTCTATGCAGACCAATAATAGCGACGGGCTCCTCTCAGACTGAAGATCAGACCAGCAACAGACTGAAGATCAGACCAGCAACAGACTGAAGATCAGACCAGCAACAGAAAGAAGATCAGACCAGCAACAGAAAGAAGATCAGACCAGCAACAGACTGAAGATCAGACCAGCAACAGACTACAACAGAAGATCAGACCAGACCAGTTGTGACAGACAGATCAGATCAGAAGGTTCTCTGCGTCTCTCGGACAGACAGAAGATCAGTCCAGTAACAGACAGAAGATCAGACCAGTAACAAGACCAGCAACAGACAGAAGACCAGACCAGTAACAGACAGAAGATCAGACCAGCAACAGACAGAAGACCAGACCAGTAACAGACAGAAGATCAGTACAGTAACAGACAGAAGATCAGACCAGCAACAGACAGAAGATCAGTCCAGTAACCAGACCAGCAACAGACAGAAGACCAGACCAGTAACAGACAGAAGATCAGACCAGCAACGGACAAAAGATCAGACCAGCAACGGACAAAAGATCAGACCAGCAACGGACAAAAGATCAGACCAGCAACAGGCAGAAGATCAGACCAGCAACAGACAGAAGATCAGACCAGTAACAGACAGAAGACAAAAGATCAGACCAGCAACGGACAGAAGATCAGACCAGCAACAGACAGAAGATCAGACCAGTAACAGACAGAAGATCAGACCAGCGACAGACAGAAGATCAGACCAGCGACAGACAGAATATCAGACCTAGGGCTGTGCAATTAATCGAATCCGATTCTCATGCGCATCTCGTTAGTAAAGCCGGTTCCGTGATTGGCACTAAATCTCCATCACCTGTTTTCAAACGCAGCGGCAGTTAATACACAGAGCCGTAGTTCACTGACAAGCTACGCGATATCGCGTTAATAATTACAGATGAAGCGAATTCGATTATGAACGCGAAATTGCCTAACTTGTCAGTGAACTACGGCTCTGTGTATTAACTGCCGCTCAATTTGAAAGCAGGTGATGGAGATTTAACGCTAATCACGGAACCGGCTTTACTGATGAGATGCGCATGACGATCGAATTCGATTAATTGCACAGCCCTAATCAGACCAGCAACAGACAGAAGATCAGATCAGTGACAGACAGAAGATCAGACCAGTAACACACAGAAGATCAGACCAGTAACAGACAGAAGATCAGACCAGTAACAGACAGAAGATCAGACCAGTAACAGACAGAAGATCAGACCAGACAGACAGAAGATCAGACCAGCGACAGACAGAAGATCAGACCAGCGACAGACAGAAGATCAGACCAGCGACAGACAGAAGATCAGACCAGCGACAGACAGAAGATCAGACCAGCGACAGACAGAAGATCAGACCAGCGACAGAGAGAAGATCAGACCAGCGACAGACTGAAGATCAGACAGCGACAGACAGAAGATCAGACCAGAGACAGACAGAAGATCAGACCAGCGACAGACAGAAGATCAGATCAGAGACAGACAGAAGATCAGTCCAGTAACCAGACCAGCAACAGACAGAAGACCAGACCAGTAACAGACAGAAGATCAGACCAGCAACAGACAGAAGACCAGACCAGTAACAGACAGAAGATCAGTACAGTAACAGACAGAAGATCAGACCAGCAACAGACAGAAGATCAGTCCAGTAACCAGACCAGCAACAGACAGAAGACCAGACCAGTAACAGACAGAAGATCAGACCAGCAACGGACAAAAGATCAGACCAGCAACAGGCAGAAGATCAGACCAGTAACAGACAGAAGATCAGACCAGTAACAGACAGAAGATCAGACCAGCAACAGACAGAAGATCAGTCCAGTAACCAGACCAGCAACAGACAGAAGATCAGACCAGCAACAGACAGATCAGCGACAGCAACAGACAGAAGACTGAAGATCAGACCAGCAACAGACAGAAGACCAGACCAGTAACCAGACCAGCAACAGACAGAAGATCAGACCAGCAACAAGACAGAAGATCAGTCCAGTAACCAGCAACAGCAACAGACATAACACCAGACCAGTAAGACAGACAGAAGATCAGACCAGTAACAGACAGAAGACCAGACCAGTAACAGACAGAAGACCAGACCAGTAACAGACAGAAGATCATACCAGCAACAGCCAGAAGACCAGACCAGTAACAGACAGAAGATCAGACCAGCAACGGACAGAAGATCAGACCAGTAACAGACTGAAGATCAGTCCAGTAACAGACAAAAGATCAGACCAGTAACAGACAGAAGATCAGTCCAGTAACCAGACCAGCAACAGACAGAAGACCAGACCAGCAACAGACAGAAGATCAGACCAGCAACAGACAGAAGATCAGACCAGCAACAGACAGAAGATCAGACCAGCAACAGACAGAAGATCAGACCAGCAACAGACAGAAGATCAGACCAGTAAAAGACTGAAGATCAGACCAGCAACAGACAGAAGATCAGTCCAGTAACCAGACCAGCAACAGACAGAAGACCAGACCAGTAGCAGACAGAAGATCAGACCAGTAACAGACAGAAGATCAGTCCAGTAACAGACAAAAGATCAGACCAGTAACAGACAGAGGATCAGACCAGTAACAGACAGAAGATCAGTCCAGTAACCAGACCAGTGACAGACAGAAGATCAGACCAGTAACAGACAGAAGATCAGACCAGTAACAGACAGAAGATCAGACCAGTAACAGACAGAAGATCAGACCAGTAACAGACAGAAGATCAGACCAGTAACAGACAGAAGATACCAGCAACAGCCAGACCAGTAACAGACAGAAGATCAGACCAGTAACAGACAGAAGATCAGACCAGTAACAGACAGAAGATCAGACCAGTAACAGACAGAAGATCAGACCAGTAACAGACAGAAGATCAGTCCAGTAACAGACAGAAGATCAGACCAGCAACAGACAGAAGACCAGACCAGACCAGTCAGACCAGACAGAAGATAACAGACAGACCAGTAACCAGACCAGCAACAGACAGAAGAAGACCAGACAGACAGAAGATCAGACCAGTAACAGACAGAAGATCAGACAGACAAAAGATCAGACCAGTAACAGACAGAAGATAACAGACAGACCAGTAACAGACAGAGATAACAGACAGACAGACCAGACAGATAGAAGACAGCAGTACAGACAGAAGATCAGACCAGTAACAGACAGAAGATCAGACCAGTAACAGACAGAAGATCAGACCAGTAACAGACAGAAGATCAGACCAGTGACAGACAGAAGATCAGACCAGTGACAGACAGAAGATCAGACCAGTGACAGACAGAAGATCAGACCAGTGACAGACAGAAGATCAGACAGTAACAGAGAAGATCACCAGTAACAGACAGAAGATCAGTCAGTAACAGACCAGAAACAGACAGAAGAACCAGTAACAGACAGAAGATCAGACCAGTGACAGACAGAACCAGTAACAGACAGAAGATCAGACAGTAGACAGAAGATCAGACCAGCGACAGACAGAAGATCAGACCAGTGACAGACAGAAGATCAGACCAGTGACAGACAGAAGATCAGACCAGTAACAGACAGAAGATCAGACCAGTGACAGACTGAACCAGTAACAGACAGAAGATCAGACCAGTAACAGACTGAAGATCAGACCAGTGACAGACAGAACCAGTAACAGACAGAATATCAGACCAGTGACAGACAGAACCAGTAACAGACTGAAGATCAGACCAGTGACAGACAGAACCAGTAACAGACAGAAGGACAGAACCAGTAACAGACAGAAGATCAGACCAGTAACAGACAGAACCAGTAACAGACTGAAGATCAGACCAGTAACAGACAGAAGAAGACCAGTAACAGACCCGAGCCAGTAACAGACAGAAGATCAGACCAGTAACAGACAGAAGATCAGACCAGTAACAGACAGAAGATCAGACCAGTAACAGACAGAACCAGTATCAGACACAGATTAGTATAGTTACAGGGGTTATTTACCTTGATTCTGAGCAGGGTTTTCTCTTCTTCTCTTCTGTGTCCAGATCAATCACAGCGAAGTTAACACATTTAAAATATCAACTAAGACGCAAAGTGTTCGTCAGGCCATTAAAATGTACGACATGAGTAAAATTAGTTACTTTAAAAAAATAATCTGACTTAGAATAAGCGACAAAATAAAGAAAACAAACGAGGCCTTTATAATGAGTGAGAAACATCACTCATTACTAGAGATCTGAGTCTTAAGTGATGGAGAAGACATCACTGATTAATCAAAGACTCTCACCGCCATTCATACACACAAGTATACAAATAAATCATATAAATACCAAAATACTCATATATATATATAAATAATCTCCAATAGCGGCCTGCGCTAGTTAGCATTAGCAGCTAAAGTAAGAGCGTTCTAAATTATCCTCATGCAAGTGCAGGAATAAATCAAGTTTAGCCTTTAAAAGAAACACATAAAGTCGATGTTTGATGACGTGTTGTATTGTATTATTAAAATATAACTGAACGAAACGCGTTTATTAAAGTGAATGATTCTGACGCGTCACCATCTGATCCATTAGGAAAAACACCGGGATAAAAGTACAAATCCGCCACTTTAAAAGCACAAAGCGTGCTTTAAACGACGCTATCCGCAAGCGGAGTCTCTCGTCGGCCGGGTCGAGGTCGAAAAACAACAATTAATGCGGAAAAAAAAGAGTTAAAACTAATTTTCCAGCGCGAGTTTGTCGCTGCTCCAGTTTCCTGCGCTGGCGAGGGGTCAGGACGTGATGACGCCACGACGCCGTACGCAAATCCCACTGATTCTTTATGTTATACTAATATCATAAAAGTACTCGTTTTGGTTTATGTACTTTATGCAAACATCGCATGCATAAGTGTAGATGATTTTGAGGAGTTAAACTTCGAGGGCGCAGCGACATCTCTGGATTGTGGTTATTAATAATTCAAGTCATATTCTTGACCTTTGTGTAAAATGTATTATTTATTTATATATTATTTTTAATAATACACTAAATCATAACTGTGTGTAACTAGTCATAACTTATATTATTTTGTACATTACATTTTTCAAGCATATTTAATTCAAATAATGAACAACTAAATACATAAACAAAGACAGCGCTCCGCGCCGGTGGGCGTGGCCTGTGTTCTGGAAGGCGGGGTTTGGCGCGGGTGGGCGTGTCTTGGTTGCGTGTCACGTCTGCTGTCCTTCTTTCTTCTTCTGCTTCTGTGTTGTGTCGCGACACGTTTATCGAGCGATCCTCATCAGACTGCAGGTAAAACCCAAACACGACGGACTGCGAATACAGCACGCGATGCAGCTCATATTCCTGTCATTATATTGTCTCTTTCGCGCCTTTTCAACTTGAGCTGCTGTTGTTGTGGTGTGTTAGCAATGCTAATCGTGCTTGTGAAGTGAACAAGCGATTAATCAAGTGCTAATGAGCGTTATTATCAATAAGTATGTCCATCAAACGAGTGTTAATAACTTTATTAATATTACTTGTTATTATTATAAGGCTATTGTAGTTTATACTGTACTGCTGCGTGAGAAACGAGTCATATTTATGAGAATAAATAATGATTTTCATAATATCTGCTGTATTAAAATCATATTTCATCCAAACATGAACTAAAAGAAGAGATTTTGTTGAATGTTTTAAGGTGATGTTCATTAAATATAGATATATCATTAATAACCGCTTGTTTTGGGTTCTAGTGTGGACTCCTGGGGCGGGGGTATTACAATGGTTGAGTGAATATGTAAAATTGATTCTTCAAATATGGAAATGTTATGTGTTTATGACACGATGCTGTTTTTGTCCTGATCCGGTCATTCGTTCCTACAATTGTTTTTTTTTAGTTTTTTTCACATTTAAGATTAGTTTTTATGTTTATGTCTCACAATCGCAGTTAAATTATGGCATAACTTATTACTATTATTTCTATAACAAAACTATGTATTAATGTATATGAAGCTGCTAAATTAGAGTCACGTGGTGCACACGTCATCATTAGAGCGTCAGCTAGAAAACGTCACGTGATGGGACAAGGTAAAACATAAATGATGCATTATTAAAATGATCTTCTGAAATCGATGGACAAAAACAAGAGAAGCTTGAGAGCGTGCCGTTGTTTTGATTGGTTTATCATGGACACAGATGCACTTGGTCAATGTGTTCTGAATAAAGAGACGGGGATGATATAAACACTGACCCTAGATCGAGTTTGAATCTCTAAGAGCACAGAGAGACTGATTGGAGAAGTAATTAGACTTCATTAATGTGGAGGAGACTGTGTGTCTCTGTGTCTGTGTGTGTGTGTGTGTCTGTGTGTGTGTGTGTGTGTGTGTGTCTGTGTGTGTGTGTGTGTGTGTGTGTGTGTGTGTGTGTGTGTGTGTGTGTGTGTGTGTGTGTGTCTCTGTGTGTGTGTGTCTGTGTGTGTGTGTGTGTGTGTGTGTGTGTGTGTGTGTGTGTGTGTGAGTCTGTGTGTGTGAGTCTGTGTGTGTGTGTGTGTGTGTGTGCGTGTTTATCACTCTGCTCTCTTCCTGTGTGTGTGTGTGTGCGTGTCTGTGTGTGTGAGAGAGAGAGCGCTGTGATTGGTCGGTTCCTCCCCTCTCTCTCTCTCTCTCTCTCTCTCTCTCTCTCTCTCTCCATCATCAGTGTGTCAGCTGCTGGCCATTCGTTCGTGTGTTCTCTCGGCTCGTGACGTCTCTGAGTGTTTGCTGAGCTTGTGTCTCGTCCTGGTCTGCAGCGCTCCGGATCGGATCGGCTCGACGCTGGAGAGGCAGCTTTAATGCAGCAGGAGGACGGCCGTGGCGGCGCAACATCTGGCGCGGTTGGTTGCATTGTGCGTTGATGACCCCTGCTGTGTAGCGCTCCCCCCCCTCCTCCCCCCGCTCCCCTCTCTCTCTCCATCACAGCTCCTGGATCAGCCATGTTTGGCACCGAGTCCTCATGTAAGTAGCCCATCCTCCACCGCCGCGCTCTTTATCCTGCATGCATTGTGTGTGTGTGTGTGTGTGTGTGTGTGTGTGTGTGTGTGCTGGATCTGATTCCCCTCACACACACACATACACACACCTGCTGTCATTCCTCGTCTCCTCAGAGCGGCTCAGTTAGCATCGTTTGATGGGTTCGAGGCCTGCTCGCTGTGTTATTCATCACACTGGACCAGCATGTCACGAGTGCTCTTGTGGAGACACGTCTGTGTGTGTGATGCTGCTCGGTGCAACATTTCCTGATTTTAATACGATTTGGTTGTTTGTTGATTGGATCGATTCGTTAGCAGATATGTATATTAGCATAAGACCTGCTTGAAATGTGAACGGTACCAACTCTAGGCTCGACAGAACTCTCTTCTGCTCACCAAGGCTGCTTATTTGATCAAAAATACAGTAGAATTCTGAAATATTATAAACAGCTGTTTTCTGTGTGAATATGTGTTTAGTGTAATTTATTTCTGTATTTTCAGCATCATAACTCCAGTGTTCAGTGTCACATGATCTTCAGAAATCATAATACTATGCTGCTCGAGAAACATTTCTGATTATTATCAATGTTGAAAACAGTCGTGCTGCACAATATATTAATTTAAAGTTCATTTATTTGATATTTTGTATCTTTATAATTGTCTTTACTGGCATCTTTGTTCAGTTTAATGCGTCCTTGATCAATAAATGTATCTGTTTCTTTAAAAAATAATCAAACGTATTGAGCCCATGTGGTTCTGATGTAATGGGTGGTGGATCGCTGGACCGGTCACACTGGGCTGGTTTGAGCAGAACCGGTCACACTGGGCTGGTTTTAGCTGGACCGGTCACACTGGGCTGGTTTGAGCTGGACCGGTCACACTGGGCTGGTTTGAGCTGGACCGGTCACACTGGGCTGGTTTGAGCTGGACCGGTCACGCTGGGCTGGACCGGTCACACTGGCTGGTTTGAGCTGCTGGACCGGTCACACTGGGCTGGTTGGAGCTGGACCGGTCACACTGGGCTAGTTGGAGCTGGACCGGTCACACTGGGCTGGTTGGAGCTGGACCGGTCACACTAGGCTGGTTGGAGCTGGACCGGTCACACTGGGCTGGTTGGAGCTGGACCGGTCACACTGGGCTGGTTTGAGCTGCTGGACCGGTCACACTGGGCTGGTTGGAGCTGGACCGGTCACACTGGGCTGGGTTCATCTGGACCGGTCACACTGGGCTGGTCTGAGCAGAACCGGTCACTCTGGGCTGGTTGGAGTGTGGTCTGTAGGGTGGCTGGTGAATGAATGGCTTGTCTGAGCTGGACCGGTCACACTGAGCTGAGTTGGACCGGTTCCACTGGGCTGGTCTGAGCTGGACCGGTCACACTGGGCTGGTTGGAGCAGAACCGGTCACACTGGGCTGGTTGGAGCAGAACCGGTCACTCTGGGCTGGTTGGAGTGTGGTCTGTAGGGTGGCTGGTGAATGAATGGCTGGTCTGAGCTGGACCGGTCACACTGGGCTGGTCGGAGCTGGACCGGTCACACTGGGCTGGTTGGAGCAGAACCGGTCACACTGGGCTGGTTGGAGCAGAACCGGTCACTCTGGGCTGGTTGGAGTGTGGTCTGTAGGGTGGCTGGTGAATGAATGGCTTGTCTGAGCTGGAGTGTCTGAATGAAAGAGCGCAGCTGCGGTCAGACGGCCGGCGTGTGTTCGGCGGAGAGAAACCGAGCGGTTCTCAGACCCATCGCTCTCACTGCCTGAAAGAGAAAGCTCACACACAAACAAACATCCCATCATCATGACTCGACTGCTTTAGTCTGTTCAGTGAAAGTCAGAGATGGCCATCGGTTTTCTCTTCTTTGCGGTTAGGGTTAGTAAATTCATGATTTAATTGATATTATTGTTATTATTAGCTGATAGGAAGTTATGCATCTGACAGGAAGTGCTTGAGAGATCAGCTGATATCCTCACATGATATTCATGTTGTTTTCTGGCTAGTTGTATTCTCGTTTGTGAAACAGGAAGTGATGTCGTGACACTCACAGGCTTTCGGTGAGCGTTAGATGAGAGATGTTCTGGATGGACCGTAGTCGTTATGGATCAGTTTTACAGAGAACCAGCGGCTGATTCAGTGTTCTTCAGCATTATAGAGCTGTACAGATGAGATGAACACATCATGTGCTGCCAGAACCTCTCACAGACCACACACACACACACCAGCCACACACACACACCCACACACCACAGACCACACACTCTCACTTTACACACACAGACACACACACACACTCTCACAGAGACACACACACCACAGACCACACACTCACGCACTCACTTCACACACACACACTCACACAGAGACACACACACACTCACTTCACACGCGCACACACACACACACACACACACACACACACTCTCACAGAGACAGACACACACACACACACACTCTCACAGAGACACACACACACACACTCACAGAGACACACACACCACAGACCACACACTCGCGCACACACACACACACACACACCTCTCTCATTGGTCCTGACTGGTGGTGTCTGTGGTGTCTGATGTGTTTGTTCTCTCTGAACTCGTCTGTTGTGTGTGTTTCTCTGCAGTGAGCATGTTCCTCAACACTTTGACCCCTAAGTTCTACGTGGCGCTGACGGGCACCTCATCCCTCATCTCCGGACTCATACTGGTGAGTGTGATCCACTCCCGCATCAAAACATACTGTAGTCATTTATAATAAATACAATTTTGAACCAAACTATAGTAAAGCACCTGAATTATACTGTTGTGGTAATATAACAACAGATTACTTACCAATAAACCAATACTGAACTAAGTTTTCTACGACTATATTATACTACAATACACTATAGTTTACTGTACAATATTTGGCGGAGATACAACTATTAGAACATCTGGAATCTGAGGGTATTTACTATAAATACTATAGTATATTTAATATGGGCTGAAGTGACTTCACTGGAATATAAAGGATCTGAATGAGCCTGTAGAGTTTGTTTTGTGGCTCTTTATTAATTTAGTTTAATATTTCCCTTGCAATTTAATAACCAAATTGATTCTATCTATAAAAGCAGCTCTCTGGGTTTTATCAATATGTATTTATCAAGTTAGAATCATTACAGAAATTAGTTATTGAAAGGAGCAGCTGGGTGTATTATTGAGTGTTGTTGTTTAAAAAGACCTTTATACTATATATGATGATGATGATGATGTTGATGATGATAATGTTGATGATGATGATGATGAAGATGCTGATGATGTTGATCTCTGTGCTGCAGATCTTTGAGTGGTGGTACTTCCGGAAGTATGGCACGTCCTTCATCGAGCAGGTGTCGGTCAGTCACCTGCGTCCTCTGTTAGGTGGAGTTGATAACAGCTCGCCCAACAGCTCCAGCAGCAGCAGCAGCAGCGGAGACACCGAGTCCAGCCGGCAGAGTGTGTCAGGTCAGAACCTCAGGAGAACCCCGGCCGTACGAGCATTAAACGGGTCACGACATGGATTTACACAAAGTGCACACAGCCCGCCTTGCTGGCAGAGACTATTTACACTAACTCTGCCCACCAGCGTGTGATTGGCCGACTCGGCTTCAGTGCTGCGGATAGTAAAACGCCTGTCGTACTCATTTGACACGATCGACCCGGGTTCGAATCCGCCTTTTGCCAGTTTGATTTTCAATGAACGGTTGAAAATAAAATATTGTGTAGGTGTAGAATGGGCTTTATTGACCCAATAAGGTGGCATCCATTTAATAATTAGAAATTTGCACTCAAGAAGTTATTATTATGTGCTGTTTTATAACGTAAGACAATACTGAGATGCAAACAAATGCCATTATTTGCAATAAATAGTATAAATAGCACAAAGTCCTGGTATTTTAACAGCGTAAATAGCATCTATCGCTGTTGCTGTATGCTGTTTACAAATAACCGCTGCCTTTTCTATTATTTTAATATGTTCCTTGACGTTTACTTATAATGTTAATAAAGGTTTTGACACAGAAATACAAATAAATAACGAGACAGCGGCAGTGGTTTATATTTAGTTTTTGCATTCAGCGTGATCAAGTGGGCGGAGCTTATCGTGAGAGAAGCCTATTCATCAATGTCTTGCTCTGGAGGCGTGTTTATGCATATGTTTGTGATGTCATCACACACACAACCATGCACGCGCACACACACACACACACACTCAATCACTCAGACACACACACTCTCTCACACCACACACACACACACACACTCACTCACTCAGACACAACACTCTCTCACACACACACACACACACACACACACACCAGACACACACACTCCTCACACAAACGCATACCTCTCACACAAACACACACACACACACACACACACTCTCACACACAAACACATACACTCTCACACACACTCACACTCTCTCCACCACACACACACACACACACACAACACACACACTCACACTCTCATACACACAAACACATACACTCTCATACACACAAACACATACACTCTCTCACACACACACACACACACACACTCTCACTCACACACACACACACACTCACACTCTCATACACACAAACACAAAACACCTCGGATCAAAACAAGCCATTTTTGGAGCTTGATTATATAAATGCTTTGTTTATAATGAGGAGGATGTTTAAGCTATGATGTTTTACAGTTTTTCTCAAATGCTAAAAACACATTTCACAAACGTTTCCTCCATGTTCCCCAATGTCTAAACACAACACCCTTTTCTAAAGCTACATAAACACAACCACACCTTCTCACTTCAAAACTCAAACTTTCACATCCAAAGAGCAGCTCGAAGCTTCAAAAATGTAAACACTATACACATCATTACACACTATACAGCAAAACAATTGAAAACACACTGCTCAATTTGTGAGAAGGTTCATTGTTTCATATCTCTGCCAATGCATATTTTTAAGAAACTTGACAGTAATGGATCTTCTTAGATCTCTGCAGAGGATTAGGCATTTAGATTGTGAGTTTTCATATGAAGAGTAAAATCTATAGTAAATTCTGCATGTACACTACTGTAACACAACTCAATGCAAAAACAGAATCTATTGCAACACAACAGTACTCTTGAAAACCATGATCAGGTGTGAAGTTTTTTATTTACTTTATTCACACCACACACACACCACAATCACTGTGCGGCACCATGTCGCGGAGCTGCATCGGGCCACATCACCTCATCCACATCGCAGGCTATATTGTCTCTTGCCAGGCACCGCGGAAAAACGCCCTGGAATGGCGAATCCACCTTGGAAGGCCTCCACGGATGTCAACACAGGCCAGCTCCATGCATTAGAGTTCTCTCTAGTGTATGGTTGTCTGTCATAAACCTTCCATCTCCACAATGAGAAGAACTCCTCTATATAGGGTTCAGGAAAGGGGAGTAGGGTGGCAGACAGAAGTTTTAAAAAGTGGTTACTGTTGTGTGAAACCACTCTCTGATTTGGTTTGTTCTGTGGAAGCGTACATTGTCCCAAATTATCACATAAATGTGATGTGCGGGCCCAGGATGGTGTTGTTGGCGGTCCAGGAGGATGTCTTTTAGCTCCTCTAGGAAGGTGAGGAGACGTTGGGTGTTGTAAGACCCAAGGACAGCATGTCCGGTGGACAAGCCCCTCCAAACCTATGCCGCACAAAGAGTAATATTACCCCCCCCCGTTGGCCAGGAAACTTCAGTGATGGCTCTTTGGCCAATGATGTTACGGCCTCTTTGCCTTCGTTTCTGCAGGTTGAAGCCAGCCTCATCCAGGAAGAGGTACTCATGAGGTCTGGCCATCGCGTCCAACTGTAATATCCTCTGTGAAAATGTGAAAGTGCACAGGTGTTCAGAACAACAGTCAATCAGGTAGCACAGTATTGTCCAGAAGTAATGTAGGCCACTGAGCAACACAGTATGTCCACTAACTGTACTGTGAACATGGATGTATACTTATTTGCACAACATACTCGTAACGTAGGTCTTTGTGTCACGCAGAGTTGCGCTCAAAGGGAAACCCTATAGACCTGTTCATCCGCATCTTTTGCGCCGGAATCTCGGTCTATTGTGGCCAAGCTGACATCATCAATGCTCTCAAAGTTGACATTATCGGCAATGACTTTGTCTCTGATCTCCCGAGTCTGATGAGTTGTTCTCAGAACCATATCCACAATGAGGGTTTCTTGTGCCGCTGTAAAATATGGCAACCCTCCCACCTCTATGTGGCATTCTTTCAACTCTAAAGAAAGAAACATGTGTTGTCAATTGACATGTTTTACAATACAGTAACAACTGATTTGAAACCAATAGACTACTTTCACAGGCTTGTAAAATTGTATTGTGACAAAGAAAGCAATAGAGTACAATACCTGTTGTGTTGTCTGAATGCCCTGATAATGGTGGCCACGGTGAACCTACTCAGGTTTGGACGGACTCTTAGTCCTGCTTCAGCCATTGTCATGCCATGGACAATGACATGGTCAATGACTGTTGCTCGCATCTCGTCCGTAATGATGGTGCGAGGTTGTCTTGCTCTCCCTCCTGGACCTTCTCCTCTCCCTTGTTGGCCTCCTCCTCTCCCTTGTTGGCCTCCTCCTCTCCCTTGTTGGCCTCCTCCTCTCCCTTGTTGGCCTCCTCCTCTTCTTCCATGGCCAGCTCTTCTCCCTCCTCTGACTCGAATTCCTCTTCCCCTGACTCTGCCTTCATCCATTGTGTTTGTTTGGAATCTTCAGCAAACTGTGCACTCTGAACTTGCTTTTATACCATTGGTCACAGCATTACAACAAGTGTCTTCAATTTTGAGTCGTTGTGTGTAATGAATGATGCCAGGTGTGTCATTGTGTTCAAATATGGCTGACTGTGGCAAGCATTTTGCATCACATGAGCTTTCATTTGAGAATATGAGCAGAGTTCTTTTGCAACTTGTGTTTTAGCAAGGAAAAATGTGTTAAGATTTATGAGAACGGAGGATTGTGTTTTGTGAATTGTGTCTTCATGTGAAATGTGTTTATGATATTGAAAATGATGGCTGAATTTAGTAAATGTGTTTAGACAACTGGTCATTTGGTTTAGAGGATTGGCTTTAGTGTTTTAGCATTTGAGAATAACTGTATAGTACAAACACCTTTATATGCCAAAACAAATTGCTAATATGTATTTAACACACTGTGGTTAGCCGTTAATCAATCCCTTACTAGGTAAACTCAGATATAGTCCGTGTGTATTTGCTAATGTGTGTGTGTGTGTGTGTGTGTGTGTGTGTGTGTGTGTGTGTGTGTGTGTGTTCAGAGTGTAAGGTTTGGCGAAATCCTCTCAATCTGTTCAGAGGAGCTGAATATAACCGGTGAGTGAACGTCTCGGTGTCTAAAACAAACCTGTCTAGTTAATGCTGTGCTGCAGTGAGATGCTGATGCTGATGTGAATGTGTTTGCTGCAGATACACATGGGTGACGGGAAGAGAGCCGCTCACATACTACGACATGAATCTGTCTGCACAAGATCATCAGACCTTCTTCACCTGTGACTCTGATCACCTGCGGCCTGCAGACGCCAGTAAGAGCTCAGCATCAGCATTCGGAGCATTCAGCACAGTGCCAGTGTTTGAGGACCTGTGTGTGTGTGTGTGTGTGTTCCGACAGTCATGCAGAAGGCCTGGAGAGAGCGTAATCCTCAGGCTCGGATCGCGGCCGCTCATGAAGCTCTGGATCTGGAGGAGTGAGTGTGTTTCTGTGCTGACCGACGTGAGCTCACTCATTCACTGAGAGATGAATCTGCTCGTATTACTCTATTATATTTCCTGTAGCTGTTGGTGTAAAGTGTGTGTGTGTGTGATATGGTCAGGAGCGTTTTCTTGCTGATGGATCTGTTGTGTGTGTTGTAGTTGTGCGACGGCGTTTGTTTCTCTGGCGAGGAAGAGGCCACGACGATCGTGGAGGCGGAGAAACTCTTCCAAACAGGCCTGAAGGTCGGAGAGAGCTGCTAACCGGCGGTGCAGCCAACAGCTGCAGCATCACGGAGCACAGTATGAAGCCCAGCACGGTGAGTGCGCGCACACACACACACACACACACACACACACACACATCACTGATATACACACACACACACATCACTGACACACACGCACACAAATCACTGACACATACACACACATCACTGATACACACACACGCGCACACACGCACACACACACATCACTGTATATACACACACACACGCACAACACACACACACATGCACTCTTACACACACACACACACACACAGAGTCTCTCTCTCTCTCTCACACACCACACACGCGCGCACACTCACACTCGCGATATCACTTATATTACACACATACACACATCACTGATATACACACACGCACTCTTACACGCACACACACACACAGTCTCTCTCTCTCACACACAGCGCACACTCGCATATCACTTATATACACACACATGCATATCACTTATACACACACAAACATCACTGATATATACACACACACGCACACAACACACATCACTGACACACACACACACAACACACACACACACGCACATCACTGATACACACACACACATATGCACACACACATGCACACACACACACACATCGCTGATACACACACACAAACTACCACACACACTACACACATCACTGATACACTCATACACACACATCACTGATACACTCACACACACACACATCACTGATAAACACACACATCACTGTTAAACACACACATCACTGTAACACACACACACATCACTGATACACACACACACACATATGCACACACTTATCACTAATACACACACATCACTGACACACACACACACACACACACACACACACACACACACACACACATCACTGATACACACAACACACACACATATCACTGATATATACACCACACACACACACACATACACACACACACACACACACACATCACTGATATACACACACACACACATCACTGATATACACACACACACACACACACACACACATCACTGGTACACACTACACACATCACTGATACACACACACACACACATCACTGACATACACACACACATCACTGATACACACACACACACACACACATCACTGAGACACACACACACACACACATCCATACACACACACACACTCCCTGATACACACACACACACAACACACATCACTGGTACAACACACACTCTACACACATCACAGACACACACACACACACACACACACACACCACACACACACACACACACACACACACACACACATATCACTGATATACACACACACACAACACACATATCACTGATATACACACACACACACACAACATATCACACTGATATACACACACACACACAACACTGATACACACACACACACACTACACACATCACTGACACACACACACACACACATCACTCACACACACACACACATCACTCACACACACACCACACACACACACACACAACACATCACTGACACACACACATCACAGACACACACACACACACACACACACCACTGACACACACACACACACACATCACTGACACACCACATCACACCACACATCACTCAGCGTCTCTTTAGTTGGTCTCTCTCCGGTGACGAGTAGTGCAGCGTGTCAGTAAATGATTGAATGTTAAAGCAGAAGTATCTAGTCAAAGTTGCACTGAATGAAATAGTTTCCTGTGTGTGTGTGTGAGTGTGTGTGTGTGTGTCTCTCACAGGAAGAGACACAAACGTGTTAGTCTACATCAAGAGAAGACTCGCCATGTGCTCCAGAAAGCTCGGCCGCACTCGAGAAGCTGTCAAGATGATGCGAGATGTGAGTGACACGGAGAACACACACTGAAGAAGCGAAGCTTAATTTGTATTAGTAATGCAATCAGCAAACCGCTCGTGCTATATACTCCGATCCTGATGCATGAGCAACTGCTGCTGTTCTGATGATCAGGCCGTTGGGTTATTGAACTCTGTGCACAGTTGAAGTGATGATGCAGTTATGATTGAAAGCATGTGCTTTATCTTTCAATAATTCAGTGGCCTGACATCAATAAAACCACACATGTTGTACATGTAAACCGCTGTTGTGTGTAGACGAACTGTCTAACGAGCCGCAGAAGTTTCCAGAGCTGGAGAATGTGAGCTGTTGTTGTGTTTCCTGCAGTTAATGAAGGAGTTTCCTCTGCTCAGCATGTTCAACATCCACGAGAACCTGCTGGAGTCTCTTCTGGAGCTGCAGAACTACGCCGACGTGCAGGCCGTGCTGGCCAAGTATGACGGTACGAGCACTGTGTGTGTGTGTGTGTGTGTGTGTGTGTGCGTGTGTGCGTGTGGTGTGTGTGAGAGAGAGAGAGAGTGTGTGTGTGTGGTGTGTGTGTGTGTGTCTCAGTGTGTATGTGTGTGTGAATGAGTGAGAGAGAGTGTGTGGTGTGTGTGTGTGTGTGTGTGTGTGTGTGTGTGTGTGTGTGTGTGTGTGTGTGTGTGTCTCAGTGTGTGTGAATGAGTGAGAGAGAGAGTGTGTGTGTGTGTGTGTGTGTGTGTGTGTGAGTGTTTGTGTGTGTGTGTTCGTCTCAGTGAGAGAGTGTGTGAGAGAGTGTCTGTGTGTGTGTGTGGTGTGTGTGTGTGTGTGTGTGTGTGTCTCAGTGTGTATGTGTGTGTGTGTATATCATGAGAGAGTGTTTGGTGTGTGTGTGTGTGTGTGTGTTCGTCTCAGTGAGAGAGTGTGTGAGAGAGTGTGTGTGTGTGTGTGTGTCTCAGTGTGTATGTTGTGTGTGTGTGGTGTGTGTGTCTCAGTGTGTATGTGTGGAGTGTATATCAGTGAGAGAGTGTGTGTGTGTCTCAGTGAGAGAGTGTGTGAGAGAGTGTGTGTGTGGGTGTGAGTGTGTATATCAGTGAGAGAGTGTGTGTGTGTGTGTCTCAGTGAGAGAGTGTGTTTGAGAGTGTGTGTGTGTGTGGTGTGTGTGTGTGTGTGCGTACGTGCGTGCTGTGCTGTGCTGTGCTGTGTTGTGTGTGTGTATATCAGTGAGAGTGTGTGAGAGAGAGTGTGTGTTTGTGTGTGTGTGTGCGTGTGTGTGTGTTTTGTGTGTGTGTGTGCGTGTGTGTGTGTATCAGTGAGAGTGTGTGTGTGTGTGTTGTGTGTGTGTGTGTGTGTGTGTGTGTGTCCAGTGTGTGGTGTGTATGTGTGTATGTGTGTGTGTGTATATCAGTGTGTGTGTGTCAGTGAGAGTGTGTGTATGTGTTGTCTCAGTGAGAGAGTGTGTGAGAGAGTGTGTGGGTGTGGGTGGGTGTGTCTCCTGTGTGTGTGTGTGTGTGAGTGGTGTGTGAGTGTGAGTGTGTGTGTGTGTGTGTGAGTGAGAGAGAGAGAGAGTGTGTGTATCAGTGAGAGTGTGTGTGTGTGTGTGTGTGTGTGAGAGAGAGAAGAGTGTGTGTGTGCGTGTGCATGTGTGTGCGTGTGCATGTGTGTGCGTGTGCATGTGTGTGACGTGTGCATGTGTGTGACCTGTGTGTGTGTGATCCGCAGAATCGCAGATTTTAGGGTGCAGTTCTGATGTAGTTCACTCACTCATAACAACGAGCTGCTGCTCTAAACGGCCCAGCTAGAAAAGCACTCGGTTTACATAAACAAACAACATCGCCAAAGTGCTGACTTGCCACCATTCAGCCCATAACAAGAATGCAGCAGTCCCATAAACACTAGGCTTTCTGCTGCAGTCTGTTTCACAGTGTTTGATCATTCACCGATTACATTCACAGATTACAACCTCAGTCGTTTTGCTTTTAGAGATATAAAATAATGTAGTTCAGTTGGAAAACATACGCTACACTAAACTGAATGCATCTGCTCTGCTCCGTACTGCCAGGGTTTCCAGGTCTTCGTGACAAAACTACCCCAGTCAAAAAAAGTAAAGTAGCGCGATTAACATATCCCAAATGTTAAAACTCAATATTTCCATATATAAAATACATATTATGTAATGCAAATTGATCTTAAACACAGCTCAAAAGCTTCCTCCTTCACAAAACATAACATCTAGAGCAGTTTTATTCAATTCAAGTTTATTTGGATCGAGCTTTTCACGATACAAATCGCATCATAGCAGCTTTACAAATAATTAAAGTTTAGGTTATTACCATGTATATTGAAAATAGCAGAGGGCCTAGGACAGATCCTTGTGGTACTCCATACTTTACTGGTGATAATAACTAAGATGCCTCCCGGTTTAAATAAACAAAGTGTTAGCGTTCGGACCGGTACGATCTAAACCATCTTAAAGCCTGCCCTGTATAGTGTTGTAATCGATCTATGAGTATGTCATGATCTATAGCAGCACTTCTCAAAGTTATCATTCAAAGGTCTGAATCTGAATTATCATCAAAGTCAAAAGGTCCGAAATAATTATTAGTACAAAACTTGTTTTTTATAAACATGCTTATAACTTGATACAACAATTAAACTTGATACAGGCTTAATTATCATATGCATGACGTCATTAGGTCGTACTTGCGTTTACTAAAATCATAATTTTATACAAATAAAAACTTGGTTACTATACTTAAACCATGATAACCACAAATTAACCACGTTCTTGCTACACTAACTATGTTATTTGCTGTAAAACTTGTTATATAAGTTGTAATCAATATGCAAACAAACATGCTTACTACACAGCTAAATGCCCAATAAAGCAGTTCTCATTTAGGCCTATGTCTCTGAAATAGTACTTCAATGTAACTTGCAGTCACTTCGAGTGAATAATTTGTGTATATATATATATTTCACGTAGCACAAATATCCGTCTGTGTAACAAACTATGTTCATATTACCTCGCGCTCGCGGGGTGAAACCGGTGACGTTATTCTACTGAATGAAAGCTAAGGTTTATCCAAAATTTAGCTAGTTTCTATGTGCTTTGTCTTACAAAAGAGTTTGTAAACACTGCAACACTGGTCCGTGTGTGTGTGTGTGTGTGTGTGTCTGTGTCTGTGTCTGTGTCTGTGTGTGTGTGTGAGAGTGCCACGCACGCCGCACGGAGGTCTGAGTGATACGAGTGCGCTTGAAATACGAAGTGGAGGCGTGTCCGGATTGAATTCCCTCCCGGTCCAGATCCGGACTTTGAGAAGCGCTGATCTATAGTGTCGAACACAGCACTAAGATCAAGTAAAACTAGCAATGAGATGCAGCCTCGATATGACGCAAGAAGCAAGTCATTTGTAATTTTAACAAGTGCAGTGTTATGGGGGGGCTGAAACCTGACTTAAATTCTTCTTTTTTGTCACAGAATGTCAAATGTAATTTATGCAGTGTTTCACACCTTTAACCCATGGGGCAAGATCAACCCACAGCAAGCGTTTAAAAGTAGCCCAATTCCGTGTAAAAAAACTCAGACTTGGCAACCCTGCATCCGACACGAGCCGCAGGACTCAGAGATTACACAACCCGTCCTGCGCAGAGCTCTACTCTGAAGTATAACGAAGGAACTAATCAATACGTCATGGGAAAGAATTCCTAAAGTGCCCCTATTATGGATTTTTTAAAATGAGGTCATATAAATCTGAAAGTGCTCCGTGTATAAAGTTATCGTCTCTCTTAAGAACGAGTCGACTCTGAATCATTCAAACTAGTCGTTTTTATAACCAATCCCTGTTTGACGTCGACATGATACATCAGCATATTCCCGCCCACTTGTTGTGCGCGCAGACCTGGAGAAAATGCAATTAAAATGCAAATCATTCTTTGCCACTAGGTGCCGCTTTGGGATCGTTAAAAATATCTGTTTTCACGGTAACGCCATACACAAAGTAGCACCTATGCCTTAAATAAATTAAATCGACCAATCAGAGCAGAGGAGGGGTTTGGAAAAATGAATCGTTTGGGAGTCGTTGAGCAAATAAGATAAAAAGTAATGCATATTATAAAACAATGAAAGTGTTTTTTGACCTTGCATGCATGTCAACCTGTCCCAAAACCAAAATATGAAGTTTCATAACCCATAATAGGGGCACTTTAATAACTAATATTTGTTCAGTCATGTGTGCGTTCACACAGCATCCGATATAAATGTCTCACTCATGCAGATATCTTTTGCTTTTTTGACATTTACAAAATATTGTGAGAGAACATGAAGAGAGCTGTGCTGCTCATGAAATATGAAATATAATTTAACTTCTAAAATTGCATATTGTTTTAATTTCAATGCACTTTCGAAGTCTGAATGCCATTTAAAGCATAATTCGTTTGAGCGGAAGAACCGTCTCTAAAGTGTTTACAGGACTTGTGTTCCTATCATCACACGTTTGATATATATATTATACGGTTATGTAATATTGTGATTGGTGATGATAAACGGTTTGTACTCGTCCACAGACATCAGTTTGCCAAAGTCTGCCACCATCTGCTACACAGCGGCGCTGCTGAAGGCCAGAGCCGTGTCTGATAAGTGAGTCTCCATCAACACAATATTAATACATGTGCTGATGGAAAATCTTATTTCAATGCATAAAAAACAAAAACGAATGCTATATATAATGTTACTTTCACATTACAGCAGCAAATGAGTTGACACATAGTTGCAAAGCTACTTATGGTTAGTAGAATGACTAAAGTGCGATATTAATATTTTTCTGTTGTTTGTTGTCTGGTTTTTACGTGAAATAAACATGAATGAACATCTCACGCCTCGTGTAATCAGCAGAAAGACGTCAACGTAGCATTTATAATTTACCTCGGGCAAGTCATCAGTGTCCACAGCTCGTTAGTTCACTAGAGAAATTAAGTCTTATTAAACTATTAGGGGTGTAACGATACGCGTATTCGTATTGGACCCTTCCGTATGAGGCTTTACAAACCGAACGAAGCTTATTATCTTTGTAAAATAAAGGAGCTTAACGTGTGTGAAATACCAAAGACGATCTTGTATCGACGATTTCCAGTCAAAAACATCAATTATTGCCAATATTAAGAGGATTTGGCATTGCTATTTAATGTAGGCATGTTGCATTCTTATTTTTATTAGAACTATTATTATTATAAAGTTACTTGAATTATTAAATTACAATTCATTTGCCCTGCAATAATTAACGCATAACTGACGCGCTGCGAGAATTTACTTCTCAATTAAAAGTATTTTAAAACAGGTTTATTAGGCTACCTACAATTAATTATAGACCTATTAACACTGCAGTCATTAATAAAAAAATTATGAAATAAAAGCTTTTATCTCAAGAACCGACTTTCATAAACAACCTGTTTAACACTAAATATGTTTCTTCTCAATTAATAATTAACGTGTTTGCATTAATTTTGTTTTTAAGTTGAGTGTTGATTATTCTATTTAAAATAAATGGTAATTAAATTTAAGTTTGGTCTGTTATTAATTGTAATGTAAAAGGGCTCCCTATAGTTAAAGCATAAGCTGAGGTAGATTTTTATCTCTAAGAATTTTTTTGTTATAATTTAATTTATTTAAAGAAAGAGCCATTTGTTCTTAATAAAAATCTATTTTATGTGTAGTTTGAGCTGTACTGAAACCACACCGTCATGTTTGTGTAGCGTTACGGCTTTAATCAGCGCCTCGGTCACGTCTGTTCTGATGCGGCTTGTGTGCGTCTGCAGGTTTTCTCCAGAGGCGGCGTCACGCAGAGGTTTGAGCACAGCAGAAATGAACGCAGTAGAAGCCATACACAGAGCGGTGGAGTTCAACCCACACGTACCGAAAGTGAGCCGCCGCCGCCTCCTCATCCTCATCATCATCCTCGTCCTCAGCCGTAACCTGCCTCTCGTTCTCTCCGCAGTACCTCTTAGAGATGAAGAGTCTGATACTGCCACCGGAGCACATCCTGAAGCGCGGCGACAGCGAGGCCATCGCCTACACCTTCTTCCACCTGCAGCACTGGAAGCGTGTGGAGGGCGCACTCAACCTGCTTCACTGCACCTGGGAGGGAAGTGAGTGACCCCGAGACACACAGACCCCGAGAGACAGAGACCCCGAGAGACACAGAGACCCCGAGAGACACAGAGACCCCGAGAGACACAGAGACCCCGAGAGACACAGAGACCCCGAGAGACACAGAGACCCCGAGAGACACAGAGACCCCGAGAGACACAGAGACCCCGAGAGACACAGAGACCCCGAGAGACACAGAGACCCCCAGAGACACAGAGACCCCGAGAGACACAGAGACCCCGAGAGACACAGAGACCCCGAGAGACCCACCCCGAGAGACACAGAGACCCCCGAGAGACACAGAGACCCCGAGAGACACAGAGACCCCGAGAGACACAGAGACCCCGAGAGACACAGAGACCCACGAGAGACACAGAGAACCCGAGAGACACAGACCCCGAGAGACACAGAGACCCCGAGAGACACAGAGACCCCGAGAGACACAGAGACCCCGAGAGACACACAGACCCCGAGAGACACACAGAGAGAACACACAGACCCCGAGAGACACAGAGACCCCGAGAGACACAGAGACCCCGAGAGACACAGAGACCCGAGAGACACAGAGACCCCGAGAGACACAGAGACCCCCGAGAGACACAGAGACCCCGAGAGACACAGAGACCCCGAGAGACACAGAGACCCAGAGACACAGAGCCCCCGAGACACAGAGACCCCGAGAGACACAGAGACCCCGAGACACAGAGACCACAGAGATACCCCGAGAGACACAGAGCCCCAGAGACACAGAGCCCCCGAGAGACAGAGCAGAGACGAGCCCCGAGAGACAGAGAGCCCCCGAGAGACAGAGAGCCCCCGAGAGACAGAGAGCCCCCGAGAGCAAGAGCCCCCGAAGACGAGAGCCCGAGAGACAGAGAGCCCAGAGAGACAGAGAGCCCGAGAGACAGAGAACCCGAGAGACACAGACCCAGAGAGACACAGACTTGTGTAGCTCTTCACACGAGCAGCTTTACAGAGAGTCATGATGTGATAATGTCCACACTGAGCTGGATAATATTATACTTTACATATGGAGATCGTAGAAATGATCCGGCCGTTGAGATTTGCTGTGTGACTCACTTTATGTGGATAAAATAGAATATAGTTACAAGTTGGGGTTATTATTCAGATCAGGGTTTGTTCTCCAGTGTGTCAGTGCAGTTAAATAGATGATATTACTGAAAGTTACCTGACTTTAAGGCCCTGCTAATCAAGCCGAAGGTCACAATGAACCCAAACTGCATTAGGTGACAGAAATGATAGAATAATCTACTTTTGTTCTCGCATTAGCTGACAATCCACACTAAAACCCTGTTCATTTGTGTGTAATTACCGTGCGTCGCCTTCGCTGGGGTAGTCACATGCCTTTATTTCTTATGTCTTTTAAGAAGCAAGCATATTTGTTCAATATAAAGGTTGAAGTGAAACTCCTAAAAACTCTCTAGAAATGCATTTTTCAGCTCATTCTTTGTGTTGTAAGCTGATTGTTGACGGCTTGGTGTTTCAGCTTTCAGAATGATCCCCTATCCTCTGGAGAAGGGCCACCTGTTCTATCCATATCCAGTCTGTACGGAGACGGCGGACAGAGAACTGCTACCAAGTAAGAGATTGTCCTGCATCTCACCTGGGCTCGTTTCTGTCTGCGGCGTCCAGATCCTCTCTGAGCCTATCAGTGCCTTTCAATGTAGTATATTAGGCCTTTGCTGCTGCTTCAGAGTCAAATCTGGACTGGTTTTGATCAAGTAAGCGTCATATCTCCAGATGAACACTTTCTGAAGCAGCTCAGCTTTACTTGATTCTCCATCAATCATGTTTTAGTCTCAAATCTGATCATCAGGATCTTTTGAGGAGCATTTGTTACTTCATCTCTCTATCAGCTTTATATGTTTGGATCATTTAAATCTCATCTTACTGAGATGTATTATTGGAGATATAGAGTGATTGAATTTTGAGACTATTTTCAGACTATTATTTGGTATGTCGGGCATTACAGGGTTAAAAGAGTGCTTGTGTAATTACTGACACAGCCTCGTGTCTCCAAACCCATCTGTTGTTATTTTAATATCCAGCACAGCTGTCAAGCTCCAAGAAAATAAAACATACTCAACATAAAGTTGTGTGATCACTGAGGCGCTTCTCTCTTGGTGCAGTAGTAGTTATCACTGACTCTCTCTGTGTGTGTGTGTGTGTGTGTCTGTGTCTGTGTCTGTGTGTGCGTGTGCGTGTGTCTGTCTGTGTGTCTGTGTGTGCGTGTGCGTGCGTGTGTGTGTGTGTGTTGTGTGTGTGTGTTTGTGTGGTGTCTGCGCGTGTGCGTGTGCTGCGTGTGTGTGTGCGCGCCGCGCGTCTGTCTGTAAGCAGTGTTCCACGAGGTGTCAGTGTATCCTAAGAAGGAGCTGCCGTTCTTCATCCTCTCACGGCGGGTCTCTGCTCCTTCACAGCTATGCTGGCGCTCCTCACGCATCAGTTCCCAGAGCTCATGGGAGTGTTTGCTAAAGCCGTGAGTGTCACACACCTCAGTACACACCACCGTTAAAGGCTGTTCAGCCTTTGAATCAGCTCTGTTGAAGAATGGTTTGAATGGCACTGATACGCAGGGTTTTGGCCGAACATGACGTTTTTTGACATATTTGTATTTGAAATATAAATTCTTCACATAGTGAAAATATGACTGTGTTTATCTCTACAATTGTGTTACTGGACCAATATTTAACTACTTTCCCACTTTCCCCATGTTTTTATATAGAGACTAGTATCTAGTAATCTAGTATCTAGTAATTTCTGCTGAAAAATAAATCATCTGGATTTGAAGAAAAAAAGTTTAAGTAGAAAGTGGCACATCTTACCCCATTGCCTCTTACTTTGTTTAACTGTGAAACTGTTTTTTCAGAAATTAATTGGGTATAAAATGCACAGATTAAAATAATCAGAAGAAAATCAATAATACTTGAACAAATCAACAAACAATCCAGCTAAAGACTCTTGAGTTTGTGACTGAATTCTTTGGATCTCTCCATATTAAACCAGTTCACAGTTTGATCCATTGTAGTCTGAACCTCTGAATGGGTTTGTGTTCGATCACTGCATGTGTCTGCTTGCTGAAGATCATCACTTCCAATTCCTCACTCGCAGTGTGTGAAATACTTTTAAACGTAAGGCATTACAATATAGCGTTACTACCCTAAAAAAGTAATTAATTGTGTTCTTAGTTACTTTTATTGAAAGCAATGCAGTATGTTACTTTTTCTCATCTGAGCTGGGCTTGCTTGTTTTTTTTTATAAATAAGTTTTGTTATTATATTTACTATTTTTGGCAAATTCACATCTGTACAGTAGAGGGCACCTTTGAGCCGCGGCCGCTATGGATCACATGAAGAATCAGATGCAAGAGAACAAAGTTCAACATAAAAGGAATAAAAACATTAAAATAAATAAAACACAAATGTTAAGGTTTATCTTAAGTCACTTTTGCTCATTGGTATGATTGAATTGGATCATTGAAGTTCAGCAGCAAGGACACTGGTTAATAAAATGGGATTAAAACACTTACAGGATATTTATTTTATTTAACATATTTAATTATTGCAGGTTTGTATAATATGAGTTTGCATGTTACTGTTTTATTGATTGTGAGAAACACTGAATGTGTTTTTGTGCAGGTGAGATGAGTAAATAAATGTTGATAATTAGTCTAGAACTACAGTAAGATCATGTTGATATTTAGTCTAGAACTACAGTAAGATCATGTTGATATTTAGTCTAGAACTACAGTAAAATCGTGTTGATATTTAGTCTAGAGCTACAGTAAGATCATGTTGATATTTAGTCTAGAACTACAGTAAAATTGTGTTGATATTTTGTCTAGAGCAACAGTAAGATCATGTTGATATTTAGTCTAGATCTACAGTAAGATCATGTTGATATTTAGTCTAGAGCTACAGTAAGATCGTGTTGATATTTAGTCTAGAGCTACAGTAAGATCATGTCGATATTTAGTCTAGAACTACAGTAAGATCATGTCAATATTTAGTCTAGAACTACAGGAAGATCATGTAGATATTTAGTCTAGAACTACAGAAAGATCATGTCGATATTTAGTATAGAACTACAGGAAGATCATGTAGATATTTAGTCTAGAACTACAGGAAGATCATGTCGATATTTAGTATAGAACTACAGTAAGATCATGTCGATATTTAGTCTAGAACTACAGTAAGATCATGTCGATATTTAGTCTAGAACTACAGTAAGATCATGTCGATATTTCGTCTAGAACTACAGTAAGATCGTGTTGATATTTCGTCTAGAGCTACAGTAAGATCGTGTTGATATTTGTCTAGAAACTACAGTAAGATCGTGTTGATATTTAGTCTAGAGCTACAGTAAGATCGTGTATATATTAGTCTAGAGCTACAGTAAGATCGTGTTGATATTTAGTCTAGAACTACAGTAAGATCGTGTTGATATTTAGTCTAGAACTACAGTAAGATCATGTTGATATTTAGTCTAGAACTACAGTAAGATTGTGTTGATATTTAGTCTAGATCTACTGTAAGATCGTGTTAATATTTAGTCTAGAACTACAGTAAGATTGTGTTGATATTTAGTCTAGATCTACAGTAAGATCGTGTTGATATTTAGTCTAGAACTACAGTAAGATCATGTTGATATTTAGTCTAGAACTACAGTAAGATCATGTCGATATTTAGTCTAGAACTACAGTAAGATCATGTCGATATTTAGTCTAGAACTACAGTAAGATCATGTCGATATTTAGTCTAGAGCTACAGTAAGATCATGTCGATATTTAGTCTAGAACTACAGTAAGATCGTGTCGATATTTAGTCTAGAACTACAGTAAGATCGTGTTGATATTTAGTCTAGAACTACGGTAAGATCGTGTTGATATTTAGTCTAGAGCTACGTAAGATCGTGTTGATATTTAGTCTAGAGCTACGGTAAGATCATGTTGATATTTAGTCTAGAGCTACAGTAAGATCGTGTTGATATTTGTCTAGAGCTACAGTAAGATCGTGTTGATATTTAGTCTAGAGCTACAGTAAGATCGTGTTGATATTTAGTCTAGAGCTACAGTAAGATCGTGTTGATATTTAGTCTAGAGCTACAGTAAGATCGTGTTGATATTTAGTCTAGAGCTACAGTAAGATCGTGTTGATATTTAGTCTAGAGCTACAGTAAGATCGTGTTGATATTTAGTCTAGAGCTACAGTAAGATCGTGTTGATATTTAGTCTAGAGCTACAGTAAGATGTGTTGATATTTAGTCTAGAGCTACAGTAAGATCGTGTTGATATTTAGTCCAGAACTACAGTAAGATCGTGTTGATATTTAGTCTAGAGCTACAGTAAGATCGTGTTGATATTTAGTCTAGAGCTACAGTAAGATCGTGTTGATATTTAGTCTAGAGCTACAGTAAGATCGTGTTGATATTTAGTCTAGAGCTACAGTAAGATCGTGTTGATATTTAGTCTAGAGCTACAGTAAGATCGTGTTGATATTTAGTCTAGAACTACAGTAAGATCATGTTGATATTTAGTCTAGAACTACAGTAAGATCATGTTGATATTTAGTCTAGAACTACAGTAAGATCATGTTGATATTTAGTCTAGAACTACAGTAAGATCGTGTTGATATTTAGTCTAGATCTACAGTAAGATCATGTTGATATTTAGTCTAGAACTACAGTAAGATCATGTTGATATTTAGTCTAGAACTACAGTAAGATCATGTTGATATTTAGTCTAGAACTACAGTAAAATCATGTCGACATTTAGTCTAGAACTACAGTAAGATCATGTCGATATTTAGTCTAGAACTACAGTAAGATCATGTCGATATTTAGTCTAGAACTACAGGAAGATCATGTCGATATTTAGTCTAGAGCTACAGTAAGATCGTGTTGATATTTAGTCTAGAGCTACAGTAAGATCGTGTTGATATTTAGTCTAGAGCTACAGTAAGATCGTGTTGATATTTAGTCTAGAGCTACAGTAAGATCGTGTTGATATTTAGTCTAGAGCTACAGTAAGATCGTGTTGATATTTAGTCTAGAGCTACAGTAAGATCGTGTTGATATTTAGTCTAGAGCTACAGTAAGATCGTGTTGATATTTAGTCTAGAACTACAGTAAGATCGTTTGATATTTAGTCTAGAGCTACAGTAAGATCGTGTTGATATTTAGTCTAGAGCTACAGTAAGATCGTGTTGATATTTAGTCTAGAGCTACAGTAAGATCGTGTTTGATATTTAGTCTAGAGCTACAGTAAGATCGTGTTGATATTTAGTCTAGAGCTACAGTAAGATCGTGTTGATATTTAGTCCAGAACTACAGTAAGATCGTGTTGATATTTTGTCTAGAGCTACAGTAAGATCGTGTTGATATTTTGTCTAGAGCTACAGTAAGATCGTGTTGATATTTAGTCTAGAGCTACAGTAAGATCGTGTTGATATTTAGTCTAGAGCTACAGTAAGATCGTGTTGATATTAAGTCTAAACTACAGTAAGATCGTGTTGATATTTAGTCTAGAACTACAGTAAGATCGTGTTGATATTTAGTCTAGAACTACAGTAAGATCGTGTTGATATTTAGTCTAGAGCTACAGTAAGATCGTGTAGATATTTAGTCTAGAGCTACAGTAAGATCGTGTTAGATATTTAGTCTAGAACTACAGTAAGATCATGTTGATATTTAGTCTAGAACTACAGTAAGATCGTGTTGATATTTAGTCTAGAAACTACAGTAAGATTGTGTTTGATATTTAGTCTAGATCTACTGTAAGATCGTGTTGATATTTAGTCTAGAACTACAGTAAGATCATGTTGATATTTAGTCTAGAACTACAGTAAGATCATGTTGATATTTAGTCTAGAACTACAGTAAATCATGTTGATATTTAGTCTAGAACTACAGTAAAATACATGTTGATATTTAGTCTAGAACTACAGTAAGATCATGTCGATATTTAGTCTAGAGCTACAGTAAGATCGTGTTGATATTTAGTCTAGAACTACAGTAAGATCGTGTTGATATTTAGTCTAGAACTATGGTAAGATCGTGTTGATATTTAGTCTAGAGCTACGGTAAGATCGTGTTGATATTTAGTTTAGAACTACGGTAAGATCGTGTTGATATTTAGTCTAGAGCTACGGTAAGATCATGTTGATATTTAGTCTAGAGCTACGGTAAGATCGTGTTGATATTTAGTCTAGAGCAGTCTAGAGCTACAGTAAGATCGTGTTGATATTTAGTCTAGAACTACAGTAAGATCATGTTGATATTTAGTCTAGAGCTACAGTAAGATCTTGTTGATATTTAGTCTAGAACTACAGCAAATAAGATCATGTTGATATTTAGTCTAGATCTACAGTAAGATCGTATTGATATTTAGTCTAGATCTACAGTAAGATCGTATTGATATTTAGTCTAGATCTACAGTAAGATCATGTTGATATTTAGTCTAGATCTACAGTAAGATCGTGTTGATATTTAGTCTAGAACTACAGTAAGATCGTGTTGATATTTAGTCTAGAACTACAGTAAGATCGTGTTGATATTTAGTCTAGAACTACAGTAAGATCGTGTTGATATTTAGTCTAGAGCTACAGTAAGATCATGTTGATATTTAGTCTAGAACTACAGTAAGATCGTGTTGATATTTAGTCTAGAATTACAGTAAGATCGTGTTGATATTTAGTCTAGAGCTACAGTAAGATCATGTTGATATTTAGTCTAGAACTACAGTAAGATCGTGTTGATATTTAGTCTAGAGCTACAGTAAGATCGTGTTGATATTTAGTCTAGAACTACAGTAAGATTGTGTTGATATTTAGTCTAGAACTACAGTAAGATCATGTTGATAGTAAGATCATGTTGATATTTAGTCTAGAACTACAGTAAGATCATGTTGATATTTAGTCTAGATCTACAGAAAGATCGTGTTGATATTTAGTCTAGATCTACAGTAAGATCGTGTTGATATTTAGTCTAGATCTACAGTAAGATCGTGTTGATATTTAGTCTAGAACTACAGTAAGATCGGTTGATATTTAGTCTAGAACTACAGTAAGATCGTGTTGATATTTAGTCTAGATCTACAGTAAGATCGTGTTGATATTTAGTCTAGAACTACAGTAAGATCATGTTGATATTTAGTCTAGATCTACAGTAAGATCATGTTGATATTTAGTCTAGAATACAGTAAGATCGTGTTGATATTTAGTCAGAACTACAGTAAGATCGTGTTGATATTTAGTCTAGAACTACAGTAAGATCGTGTTGATATTTAGTCTAGAACTACAGTAAGATCGTGTTATTTTTAGTCTAGAACTACAGTAAAATCGTGTTGATATTTAGTCTAGAACTACAGTAAGATCGTGTTGATATTTAGTCTAGAACTACAGTAAGATCATGTTGAATATTTAGTCTAGAGCTACAGTAAGATCATGTTGATATTTAGTCTAGAGCTACAGTAAGATGTATCAATAATAAAGTCAAGAGAAAAAGTAAAGTGTTTGATATTTAGTCTAGAGCTACAGTAAGATCATGTTGATATTTAGTCTAGAGCTACAGTAAGATCATGTTGATATTTAGTCTAGAGCTACAGTAAGATCGTGTTCTTACTCCTGATTTTTGTCACTCAATACATCAGAAACAAAGATGTTTAATTTTAAATCAAAAGTAATGTTACTTGTAATGTGACCCCAGCACTGCTGTTGTCTGTGAATCTTCTCATGCTATTATTGAATGTGATTTAATACGGAGGCTATAGTGTTCAAGATATCTGACTGTTTTTTCTGTCGGTTTATCACAGTTCCTGAGCACCCTGTCGCCCCTCTCAACTTCATCATGGAGGAAAGTGAGAGTATTCTTCCCTTGAGTCTGTGGCACCAGCTCACGCGGATCTGAGCTCCTGGATATTTCATTATTATTGTTATAATTATTATTGACTGAGTGCCAAGTCTTCAGAAGTGCCCCGACCGCCAGAAAACAAGAGAAACACAACCGACGTCCAACGCCGAAGGAATTATATCCCCCTTAATCTCCTGTCAATCGTTTCTGTTCAAAACCTTTAAATGCCATCATATATTAAGAAAAAATAAATCAATTTATTACTGCTGCAAAAACAGACGTACTCAATTTTGAAGCCCATAGGAGAAAATCATCTATGTTCATCATTGTTTTATATTATAATGTGCTATTCTATATGCTTATGCTGCTGATTCATGCCAGGATCGTTAAGAATCATCTAAATCTGTGAACGAGAGAGACATACTGTACTGTAAACACACCACATTCCCTGACATACATCAGTTATCAGTGATTGTTTTCGATATATGTTTAGATCAGGGGTTTCCAAAAATAATTAGGTTACTATTAAGAGGGCATGAAGTGTAATCTGAGCACTAGGTGTCGCTATCACACCCCAGTCACTAAACATCATTGTCAGTGTATGCTGTGCACATGCAAGTAACACTATCTAGGCTACAAGAACAGAAGAGAAGAAGCTCTTGTTACATATGCAATGCATTCCTCCCACAAACAACATAACATAAGTCTGGATCAGCATAGAGTAACGGGAAACCTCATTCATCAGCTGTGTGTGAGGAGAGTGAGTGTGTTGTGTGAGAGAGAGAGAGAGAGAGAGTGTGTGTGTGTTTGTTCTGTGTGTTTGTGAGAGAGAGAGCAAGTGTGTGTGTGAGAGAGTGCAGTGAGTGTGTGTGTGTGTGTGAGAGAGAGTGTGTGTCTGTGAGAGAGAGAGGAGAGTGTGTGTTGTCTGTGTGTGAGAGCGAGTGTGAGTGTGTGTCTGTGAGAGAGAGAGTGTGTGTGAGAGAGTGCAGTGAGAGAGTGTGGCGAGTGAGTGTGTGTGAGAGAGAGTGTGTGTGTTTCTGAGTGAGTGTGTGCGAGTGAGAGAGTGTGTGCGATGAGTGTGTGTGCGAGTGAGAGTGTTGTGGTGCGAGTGAGAGAGTGCGAGTGTACGTGTGTCTGCGAGAGAGTGTGTGAGAGAGAGTGTGTGAGAGAGATTGAGAGTGTGTACGAGTGAGTGTGTGAGAGAGAGTGTGCGAGTGAGAGAGAGAGTGCGTGGGTTTGCGAGTGAGTGTGTGTGTCTGCGAGAGAGTGAGTGAGAGAGTGTGTGCGAGTGAGTGTGTGTGCGAGTGAGAGTGTGCGAGTGTACGTGTGTCTGCGAGTGGAGTGTGTATGAGTGAGTTTGTGTGTGAGTGAGAGAGATTGAGTGTGTGAGAGAGTGTACGAGTGAGTGTGTGTGCGAGTGAGAGAGAGAGTGCGTGGGTTTGCGAGTGTGTGTGTGTGTGTGTGTCCGAGAGAGTGTATGTATGTGTGTGTCCTGAAGCAGCAGTGATCTCCATCACAGTCAATCTGAACGAAGATCAAGACCAAGATGAATGGTTCTAAAATAGACACACATTTTAGTGAATGTTTAATCCATATTATACACAAGCAATGGTGAGGGAATGACTGACTGATGCTTGATACTTAAAACCTGCTTTTTATTAAATAAGGTCCCAAAAGTCACCTACATCTTGGATGCCCTGGGGTGAACTATCCCTTTAAACTGTTTCTTCATTAATGAGTTAATACCGATCAACATTTATAATGTCCATCAGAAGCACATAGCTGATGGCTCCCTTCAGCGCCGCTGATCCCTACACAGCCGAGAAGCCCAGAGGAAACCACTTCTCCTGGTCCAGAACGCCGTCTCCCAGAACCACGTTTGTAGCCGCTACAAAAGCCTGTCTGCTCTTCACCGTCACCTCCAGCACGTGTCCGTGGAGCTTGGGCACGTTCCTGTACTCGATCTGAAGAGAAAGCAAAAGGTCTAGGGAAGAATGATGCATTTCAGAGAAACCCATGGCTTTTCCCTTACCAGCTCATTAAACGTGGGATTGTCATTGCTGCGGACCGCTTTGGTCTTCCTCTTGCTCTTGTCCTGTGGGTCGGGTCTTAGTCTCGTGACCACATAGGCGTCCGGACACGAGCCGTTAGACAACCTCTGACAGACGGCACAAATTAGATAAAGTGAACACATGTAATCGTTCCTATGCTGTCATCATAATTGTGTAAGCCAAACAACACCAACTAGTATAATTTATCAATACAAAAAATATAAAACAGCATTTTATTCTAATGAAAAATACAATTTATGGAAGAAAAAATAACACTTTACTTGAAGCCTTTATGCATTATAAAGGTATTCATAATGTACGCTGTAATGAATTATGTATTTTCATAAATGCATTGCAATATTTAAAGGTTTATTTATCATGTGGTTTAATGCATTTGATCTATTAATGGTTAAAAAATGAATATATAATTAATATAACTCTGGTTACAGTTATTCGTGAGATTATACAGGTGCGTATCAAAGCATAATTAATGCATTAAATAATTTATGATGCATTATAAAGACTAAGTAAAGTTGATTTTCAAATCTATCACAATAATAGCTTGACTCACAATATTCTTCAAATGCTTTATCAACACAAGATAACTTATAGTCTTTATAAGACAGGTAGAGCTGGATCTGCGGTCGCAGATGAGCATCCGTTTCTGAAATAAAAACATTTCAGACATTTAATTAATAGACAGTCTTTAATGAGTCTGCTGAACATGTGTCGTATCCGCCGTATCTGTGTTTACAGTATGTTCAATGTTTATGTTCATTTTAAGACGACTAATGTTTGGAAATAAAATATGTGTATTAATTCCTGAAACAAATCAAAGTCATGCAACAACAAATACATATATCAAATAACTTTATTATGATGACAGCAAGCTAGCTGTATAACCATTAAGAGTCCTAGCAATGCTTCTCATGCGTCATCAATCATCGTCCGGGAAGAGAATATGTATTTGGGTTTAGTCTTTACCTGACTTGACCGCGGCATTTGGTCCGTCCAGAAACAGGCTACAGACGTATTCGTTCTGTTAATGACATGATGAAATATAAACAGTGCTCGAAGAGGAAAAAAATAAGTGCCGGTACCCACCCATAACCCCCCGCAACTTATTATAGTACACTGCAAAAAATGCTTTTCTTACTTAGATTTTTTTTATCTTGTTTCCAGCCAAAATATCTAAAAACTCTCAAATCAAGGATTTTATAGACAAGTAAAAATGGTTGTTTTCAGAAAAAGCAAGTTAACATTAAGTGAGTTTTTGCTTGAAACAAGCTAATCTTGTTTTCTGTTTGAAATAAGATTATTTTGCTTGTCCAAAGCAAAAACGTACTTAATTTTGACGTGTTTTTTTTTCTGAAAACAAGACAATGTTTACGTGGTTTAGTGATTCTGAATGGATCCGGTCAGGTTTAGTGCTGTGGTCCTTTTTGCTGTCGCAGCTTGACTTGTGCTTATTTGATTTGAAAACGTTTATTTAATGATTGATTGATTGTGGCACTATACATATATACAAGTACTTATTTACATTTCGTGCAATTTGTGCAATTTTGACTTTATATCTCGAATTGCGAGTTTAAATCGTGCAATTCTGACTTTATATCTCGCAATTGAGAGCTTATATCACGCAATTCTGACTTAATATCTCATAATTGTGTGTTTATATCGTGCAATTCTGACTTAATATCGCGCAATTGAGTTTATATCACGCAATTCTGACTTTATATCTCGCAATTGAGTTTATATCACGCAATTCTGACTTAATATCTCGCAATTACTAATTTATATCATGCAATTCTGACTTTATATCTCGCAATTGAGTTTATATCACGCCAATTCTGACTTAATATCTCGCAATTGAGAGCTTATATCACGCAATTTCTGACTTAATATCTCGCAATTACGAATTATATCATGCAATTCTGACTTTATATCTCTCAATTGCTAGTTTATATCACGCAATTCTGACTTTATATCTCGCAATTGCTAGTTTATATCACGCAATTCTGACTTAATATCTCGCAATTACGAATTTATATCATGCAATTCTGACTTTATATCACGCAATTGAGTTTATATCACTTAATTCTGACTTTATATCTCGCAATTACGAATTTATATCATGCAATTCTGACTTTATATCTCGCAATTGAGTTTATATCATGCAATTCTGACTTTATATCTCGCAATTGCTAGTTGATATCACGCAATTCTGACTTTGTTTCTTAGAACTGTGTGATATAAAACTCGCAATTGCAAGATAAGTTGCAATAACCTTTTTTAATTTTCATGCATAAAATGCCAAATTAATAAATTACTGTCACTATTATTAAAAAAAATCGTAAATCATTATCGATGCTGTAGTCTTTTTAAATATTTAAGTTCGTTTTGTGATAGTTTTCACTCATTGGTGAAATTATGTTGTGTATTGTCATGTGAAGTATTGGGAAGCAGCACTCACTCACCCCTTTACAAGGCCCTTCGAACAGCTCCTTCAGATACTTGTTCAGCAGAGACATCTTTCTGCTTGCTGTAAAGGACATGTTAAACCAGCTGGGGAACCTAGAACAGCACAGAGACCAGATCAGTCCGCCCTCCTCGGCTGAGGAGTCATAACACGTGAGCCGGTCTCTTACTACTTCGGGAGCGTGGACTCGATGAAGTGCTTCTGCAGCAGCTTATGAAGCATCTCAAACTGAGCAAAGCTCTTCTGAACGACGAGGTATCCATCCTCAATCGTCACTTTCTAGCTCGTACGTCTGACACGGAGGACATTAAAATGCACTGCTGAGATGTATGATTTTACCAACATTTATGATGTTCGTTAAATTAAGTAAATATATTTTATATCAAGTATACTTTTTGTAGAGTACTAATATCAATGAACAGTATTGTAAGTGTTTCAATGCTGCTTGAGAATAAATTGGCACCATTTTTTAGTTAAAGGCTGTACATTAATTGAACTAGTTGATGTTATGTTTTTCTTTTCTATTGCAAACGTAGTGTAAACTATACTTGCAAGTGAATTTACTAGCTATATAGGGTACAACAGGGCTAAAGGAGCCTTTGATGTTATTTTCATCTAAACCACTAGATGGCACAAAAACGTGGCGAAGCACTTTCTAAAGCATCCGCTTTTTAAGATGCACCTGCATATTCGTCTGAACCTTGTATGATTATGATTCTGGGCTTACTTGAGCTAATATTTAATGTTTTTTAGATGTTGTAGATTTAAGTAGCAAATGAGAATTGCTAAAATGAATGCATAAATTTTGATACAAATGTCTTCTTAATGATTTTCATATATTTAAAGCGACAGTTTTAAATAACGATAGAATATGTAAAAGTAGGGTATTTGGGGTAAAAAGTGCCTCTGCTGTTGGGGCTAAAGACACAATAATTAACATGATAATTAACAAATCGCTGACTTTTCCATTTGTTGACATGGTTATATTCAGATGGTAATTATAATATATTATGTATGTGTCCATATTAGAGATAATCACCATGTTTTAGAGCGAAACCATCATATTTAAAAACACAATATTAATCATATCATATCATATAATACAATACCATCTGTTATTACTACTGTAAATCTATATTAAATTATTATTGGATTTCCTTCAATGCTTTCAGAATCTTAACTTATTCAAATTATTTTCGGTATTTTTTAATATTTTTATATTAACATTTTAATGAGAATAAATTTATTTAATTTTTGTTTTAGTTTTTTTCAAAATAAGCAGAAAATACTACAAACTTTGCCAAAGTGATTGTTCTGAAGAAGTATTAACTTAGAAATTATTATAAAAAAACAGTATTTTAGCAGAAGTAGTTGTATTAATACCGTGTGTGCCACCTCATTTATGATTTTTAAACAAAATAAACAATTTGAATGATTTATTTTCACACAAAATCTGTTGCTCCATTAATGTTAAATTATTTTTTTAGGCAATTATAAATTTTAGGCGCAGTGAATAGCACATTTTTTCTTAACCTTTGTACCCTACATCTTTAGCTATATACTCTACGTCTAGCTGACTAGTTTATGAAAGTGCACTTTGAAGTATACTCTATACTGTTTTCTTTAAGTTTTCTATACGTGACGCTAACATCATACTTATGGTTTACTCACACTGTGATTAAGATCTATGTATGAATCAATGGCATTCGGTTAAATTAAAGATCGAGAGCCATTTCATCCAAAAGATGATTAGTTTTCTATAGACTTAAATATATATGTTTATTATTGTGTAAAAACATACGTGACCCTGGAGCACAAAACCAGTCTTAAGTCGCTGGAATTTAAAATACATTTCATGTGTCAAATTTGGGTTTTTTTATGCAAAAAATCACTGGGATATTAAAATCATGTTCCATGAAGATATTTAGTACATTTTCTAATTAAAACTTAATTTTTGATTATTAATATGCGTTGCTAAGATCCTAATTTGAACAACTTTACAGATGATTTTCTCAATATTTAGATTTTTTTGCACCCTCAGATTCCAGATTTACAAATATTTTCCAAACCATAAATCAATGGAAATATTATTTGTTCAGCTTTCAGATGATGCATACATCTCAATTGAAAACAAAATGGACCTTATTATATTGTTTTGTTGCTCCAGGGTCACATATGAATGATGCATTTTTATAGTGATTTTTTGTGTATTGTTGTACACCCAAAGTGCTTTACAACCATGTGGGGGGGGGGGGGGGTCTCTCCCAACCACCACCACACGCTATATGCTGGTGGTTTACCTCAAAGAAGCCAATTGGTATGAAAAAATAGCACTGAGTAGTACAAACATAGGCCAAACATGCTTGGATTGTTCTGTATACTTGCCAGTATAAGCTAAGAACAGTATAAGTAATACATTTCTTAAGTATATCTCCGATAAAGTACATTAAATATAGACTGGAAGTATACAATACACAAATAACCATTTGTGAAATCGCGTTTGGTCTTGTACTGTATCGCGTCCCTTGTCAGTGTCGTGCGCTTGCTTGGCCATTTATTGTGATTAACAGAAATTCTCTGTTCAGCTGAATTGGAGTAGTATTTTGTTAGATGGGTATAAAAAGCTTAGTTTACCGCGCAACGGTCGTGGCAGCCGTTATGTGAAGCCCTCCTCGTGAGAAGACCGAAGAGTGTAAAGACCATCGACTCTACCGGGCGACTCCTCCGGGCAGGACACCGGCAAGGGATATAAGTATCGCTTTTTATTTATTCTCTTCTTACTGCTTGTTTCACTTCTGTTTTAGTTTTTATAACTAATTCTTACTATGTGTAAGTTGTTGTTTGTTAGCTTGGGTTTTTGACAGTGTTCTTTTTTAGGATTACTGATAACTACTGCCGTTTGATTTATCTATTTTAATTTTACATAAATTATGTATGAATTTCATGTGTCTTTATAGGTATTTACTTTAGTTTTAGTTTTAATACATTGTATTTATTTTAGTAACGTTACTTCAACATACTGCATGGAAATAAATAACATATTTTATTATATTATATATATATATGTGGTGTTTGGCTTAGTGTCATGTTAGAATCATTTTTATACCTTTGGTTGTTTTAATATTTTGAAATGTTTTTAGCTTTATTTTTTGTTTTCATTTAAATGTTAAGTTTTGAAATTTAATTTCTCAATTTTCTTAAATGTGTGTGTATATATAGTATTTATAGACTTGTAACTTATAGTTTTAGTTACTTTTTCTTATTTGTAAGTCGCTTTGGATAAAAGCGTCTGCTAAATGACTAAAAAGTAAAGTAAAGTAAAGAATGCAGCTAGTGACCAGTCACGATCAAGTATTCCAGAGCTCTAGAATGCAGCTATTGACCAATCACGATCAAGTACTCCAGAGCGCCAGAATGCAGCTATAGACCAATCACGATCAAGTACTCCAGAGCTGAGTAGACGGCAATTTTGTGAAGAGCTCTTCCAGCGTCAGCTCTTGTGTTGATGATGAGATGCTGGCGGTGAAGCAGCTCACAAACACAAACGCTCAGAAGAAGCTCACAGGAGATAAGTGTTACTCCAGCGCTGCTATAAACAGATCCACCAAACGCACAAATGAAACCAACATATGAAATTCAGTGTGTAATAGAAGTGTGTGAGAGGAGCGTGTGTGTCCGTCTGACCCAGCATGCCCACAGACGCTGTCACATCGGCTCCTGTCAGCTTTATGCTGCTTATTCCTCTCTATCTGTCGGCTAAAACAAGCACAAGCAAGGTCACGCCAGCGTTATTACAGTTTGAATAAAAAAATAAATGTCAACGGACAAAAACAAATAATTAAATGGTCCTTTTTCTTTTTAATATATTGATAAAATGTCTTATTTTCATTAAGGTAACCAAACCAAAATAAAAACAATCAAACAAATAAATGTATATATATTTTTGAGCAAATTATTTCTATATGGTATTATTCATGTATGGTATCATGCTTTAGTTTTTATTTTTAATTAAATATAAATATAAAAAATATTGCATTACAAATATTTTACTGTATTAAATCTACTAGAATCTTACAGGGATCTTTTATGAGAATAATGAAACTATTTACAAAAAATGTGGCACATTAACTTACATAAAAACAAAAATTTTATAAACAAACGTTTTTTGTAATTATTATATATTAGATAAAAATATCATGAGCAATATATATATATATATAAGGATATATATATATATTTATAGCTATTTTAGTACATCAGGTTAAACTAAGTGATAGAAAACGATAGCTTAGTTTACTATTTGAATAATATATATATATTTTACTATTTGAATAATAGTATATATTATTCAAATAGTATACTAAGCTATCGTTTTCTATCACTTAGTTTAACCTGATGTACTAAAATAGCTAGAACTGAAATAAAAATGTAAACTGTATAGATATAAAACAACAAAAACGAATAAATACAACAAAAAAGACATGTATACTGTATACAGAAAATATAAAAATATGAACAAAAACTACAATAGCATCTCAATGATACTGAAACAAGACATGGTCAGACTGGAGAATCACACAACACTCAAAGTGTTATTTTATATTGTTTGCTTGAAACCAACAATGTTCAGAAGCTGAAATATTCAGACATCTGATCAAATCTGTCTAAATCATGCGAGCGGCCGTCAGAGAGCGTTCTGTCAGCGAGGAAGAGGAGGGAAAGTCATGCTCTCGTCCTCTGCGTCTGTGACAAATTGGTTGTGAGGCTTTTTCGACTGATGCACATCCCACAAAACCCCGCGACCTGCCCGCGAGACACGCCAGGCCCCGCAACGCGCCGCTCTATCAAACAGCATCTTTCCAGGACGATGCAAATGATGACAAACTCCATCATCCTGCATTGTGTGCTCTCACGCTAATCTGCTTAATGCCCAGCGTCGCTCGCCGGATCTGAAGGAGCCTGGTCCGGATTGTGAGGGTCTCTGCTCCAGACCCGCGGCTGATGTCAGGCCGTGTCACATCTCACACACACACACACACACACACTCTCTCTCTCTCTCTCACACACACACACACACACACACACACACACACACACACACATGTTGGTTTTTATGGTTTACGGGGACTTTCCATAGGCGTAATGGTTTTTATACTGTACAAACCGTATGTGCTATTGCCCTACACCTACCCTACACCTAAACTTAGCCCTCACAGGAGACGGTGCATTTCTATTTTCCCTCAAAAAAACTCACTCTGTATGATTTATAAGCGTTTTAAATTATGGGGACACTGAAAATGTCCTCATAAATCACCTTCTCCTTGTAATACCTATGTCATACCCATGTCATTATACAAATTTGTGTCCTCATAAACCACATAAACATGCCACACACACACACACACACACACACACACACCTGCAGTATGAGATCTGCTCAAGAGATGGCAGTATGACTTCAGGAAACGCAGCCAAGCGCTTCTCATTAACAGCAGAGCCACACACATCTTCCTCGTGATCAAACATCAACACGCTTTTATCACCATCACAGGCGTTTACATCCGTGCTTTATTTGACCAGCAGCTCAGAGTTTTATTTCAATATATGAGTGTTTTCTATTAAAACATCTCAACTATTTGTGCCAGGTTAATATTCACCCCTTTTTTTTTTACAGTACAGTTTTTGTCAAATGCTATTTATATTTTATTGCATATGGATGGATATTCATAAGCACACAAAATCTGTCAAGTCATGCAAATAAATTATAATAAAGAAAATTAATTATATTTTGTATTTTAATTATTGTATTACTAACATATCAAAAACACAATGATATATAATTGAGCATTTTTTTTCTATATTCATGACATTCATTTATTCAGATTTATATGAATAAATATTGCATAAAAAACATTTTCTGTATTTCATTAACGGGAATCTAAAAGGAATCTTTAATGAACATAATAATAACATTTACGAACCACAGTAACGGGGGGTTGTTTTTTGTTAATAAGCACGATAAAACGGTATCTAAATATTTCCATTAAAAATATATATATTTTAGGATTATTACACTTTTTTTGCATTGAGACATTTTGGTGACAATTAAATCAAAATCAAATATATCTAATGTAATGCTACAAAAGTCTTGCTCTCATTAAAATAAAGCAAAAAAAATGATATATTATTAAGATAGCAAATTATTATTATTATTATTTTAATGGTCAGACTAATTAAAATACAATTGACAAAAAAATGATGTTTTTAAAATAATAATGATAAAAACGGGAGGTGGGTGATGAAAAAAAAAATATCTACATTTTAATGTCTAAAACAGGCTTCTGTTTCAATAAGCAAAATAATATTTTTTTCTTTTAAATTTGTGAAGCAGGCGTGTTTTTGTGAGACGCAGAAATATGAATAATGAATCTGCATAAGAGACTATTATTAATCTACAACATATCTTTATATCCGCGGAACAGCGGCTAATGAAAAATGAATGAGCCGGGTTAAAAGGTACAACTCCAACGAGGCCCGAGATGAGAAATTAATGACTACGAGAGTGGCTAAAAGTAAACGAAACATAAACATTAATATCAACGAGCCACTGACTTCAGCTGCAGCACCGCTCTAATAAACGACGAGTCCTCGGACCCGCGGCACTCTGATTGTCAGTTTCTGTCCCATCAGACGCCGGCGTACAGGAATAGACCCTCGTTACCATAGTAATAGGTTCTGGACGTGATGAAACCGGACAGCGCTCGCTGGTCTTCAAATATAGCATTTATTATTCAGTTTTTATACGTGCATCTTCCATCCGCAGAATGCACTTGAAAATCAATCCACCCTGTGCACAGAATGTGTGTTTGTCTGGAGATACTGTGCTGTTTTCAGATTTAAAAACATGCCACACACCTGTGATGAGCAATCCAACGCCGAACAAACATTTACATATTATTTCATGCACTCTCATTTAAATGCAAAAACATTAAATTTTACTGTAAAATAACGAGAAAAAGTCTGTTCCATGCATAAACAATGACAAAGCAAATTATGTATACACACACACACACACACACACACACACACACACACAACACACACACACACACACACACACACACACACAACACACACACACACACACACACACACACACACACACACACACACACACACACACACACACAGACACACACAGACACACACACACACACACGCACACGCACACGCACACACACACGCACACACACACACAGAATATCATGTTATCTTTTAATTTATTATGATTTAAATAAAAAATACTGCATATTACAAACATTTTACTGTAAAATAACGAGATAAAATGTAATATTCCATGCAGAAAATTACCTATAGCAAATTATGTATATATATATATACACACACACACACACTCTCTCGCTCTTCACACACTCAGTCACACACTCAGTCACACACTCAGTCACACACACACACACACACACACACACACACACACACACACACACACACACACACACAGACACAGACACAGACACAGACAGACACACACACAGACACAGACACAGACACACACAGTATATCATGTTATCTTTTAATTCATTATGATTTAAATAAAAATACTGCATATTACAAAAATGTTATTGTAAAATGACTGCATTATATTAACATGAAAATTAAAGTCAAAGTTTAAGCAAAAAATATTAAATATAATTAAGATGGCAAGTTATTTATATCATGGTATCATGTGATGTATTTCTGATTAATTATCTTCAGAATGAGTCGTTTGGGCCGTTTACACCTCTCTGTAATCAAACTGCACTGGGTTTGATTCAATGAACTGAATCATCTGTAGTCAAACTACACAGGTTTGATTCCATTTGATTCTTTTCATCAATGAACTGAAACATCTGTACAAACTGCAATTATTTTGAACTGATTCAATGAACTGAATCATCTGTAGTCAAACTGCACAGGGTTTGATTCATTTGAACAAATCGATTCTTTTGAACTGATTCAATGAACTGAATCATCTGTAGTCAAACTGCACAGGGTTTGATTCATTTGAACAAATCGATTCTTTTGAACTGATTCAATGAACTGAATCATCTGTAGTCAAACTGCACAGGGTTTGATTCATTTGAACAAATCGATTCTTTTGAACTGATTCAATGAACTGATTCATCATCTCTAAATGTTAGGTCCATAAATGTCATTTTAAATCCATTAAAATGTGTTCGGGTCAAATGCGGCCAGCATATGCTCAGATTAATGTGCTGTGCTGCTTATTTTCAAGTCGTTAGTTTTTCACTCATTCCAGACTCTCACTAATTACAACCGATTCAGTTCAGCGCAGATTAAATGCATGCTGTTTTTACAAGCTATTCTTATACCGGTGCACATAACTATTAAATATATATTTATATAACGTAATACGTAAAACAATATAACGTGTTGTTTATAGGTAAAACAATAATATCAATATATATGTAATAGGCAATAATTCAATCAAATGATTAAATATCATTCATTTAATATTGAAAAAATGCCTTGATTACTTGTAGCTAGATATATGATATTTTACTGAAATTTGCATTTTATTTATAGACAATATTAAGAAATATACTGAATATCATGAAAAATATTAGATTTTTTTTTAATAGGTGTTTTTTTACATTGGTGCATGTAATTACTAAATATAAAATTAACAAAATAATAATATCAATATTAGTAATATGAAGTAATTTAATAAAATTATAAAAGATTCAATTATATTCTTCCATGTATTGATTTAGTGTTTAAACATACTGTATATTTGTAGCTACAGATTTATAGTATTATTACTAGCATCATATTTTAGTTTCAGATTTGTTTATGCAGTTTCAATTATATTTGTAAGCATAAGCAATATTCAGAAACATATTAAATGTCATAAAAAATAGATATTTGCTTTTCTAGGTATTGTTAGATTGGTGCACATAATTATTAAATATAAAAACATGGTTTTACGTATTTGTAATATTTAATTATATATTAAAATATTCTTCAATGTGTTAATTTTGTGTTTAAAATATATATTTGTAGCTGCAGATTTATAGTATTATTCAATAAGCATTCATTTTTTTGTGTTTTAAACAATCACAATATTAAAAATGTTTATGTAGTTTCTAATGAATTTATAAAAAAATAGATATTTTATAGGTATTGTTAGATTGGTGCATATACATTTTTCTGAAAAATAAAACAATATCATGTATTAGTAATAAGAAATTATACATAAACTATTTAAATATACTTCGTCCCTGTGTTAATTAAGTGTTTAAAGCATGCCTTGGTTATTTGTATCTAGATTTATAATATTATTCCTATATTATATTTACATTTCCTATCAAAAACATAATTTTTGATTATTAATTCTTGTGCTAAGAACTTAATTTGAACAACTTTAAAGATGATTTTCTCAATATTTAGATTGTTTTGCACCCTTTCAGATATTGTCCGATCATAACAAACCATGCATCAATGGAAAGCTGATTTATTCTAAAGCGTATACAGTGAAGACTATCAGACGTGACTGGTGTCTCTCGGTGCGGCGGATGAAAGCAGGACAGTAGAAGAGCGTCTCTCGAGTCTCTCTCTGGCGGTAAGTGATCGCCGGCTCTTTTATTAGAGCTGATAGCATGCTAGCATTGTTTGAGCGCCTGTACTGCTCTAGCCTGCAGCGCTGCATATTACTGGGGCATTACTTCATGCTTGACTGCCTCTTTTATCAACTGCTTCTGAAGTAATGTTAATAGACTAGAAAATTGAGACATTTATGAAGTATAGGCAGTGTTTATGAAAATATCCATAAAATTTGACAAGGGCGAGGTGAGATAAAAGCGGTGCTTTAATAGATTTTGTCGAAGGGAGATCACCGCGGGCGCTGACGAGACTCAGCTCGTTACTAACTAACGTAAATGTTCTAATTAATCTGTACACAACGCACCTCCTGCCCAGCGAGCTTCATTAACGGCATCTGCTAATTGAAGCTAAAGCTACACACACGAGCTTGAACACACACCAGACTAACGTTTGGAAGAATACAGAAGTCGCTTATGTTTATTTTGATCAAAAACACTGTAAAAATATGAAATATTATTATTATTTAATATATCTGTTTTCTAGGTGAATATGTGTTAAAGTGTAATTTATTTATGTGATCAAATCTGTGTTTTCAGTATCATTACTGATCTGATTATCTTCAGAAATCATAATAATATGCTGCTCAAGAAACATTTATGATTATTATCAATGTTGAAAACATTAATACTTTTGTGGAAACTGATGCATTTTATTTTTCTGGATTCACAGATGAATAGAAAGTTCATAACAGCAGCATTTATTTGAAATAAAAATATTTTGTCACATTATAAATGCACTTATCATCAATTTAATTCATCCTTTATCAATAAAACTATTGTTTTTTTTTCTAATTTAACCAAATTTTTGAACAATTATCACAAAAATATTGTCTAGCACGACTGTTTTCAACATTGATAATAATCATAAATGTTTCTTGAGCAGCATATTATTATGATTTCTGAAGATCATCAGATCAGTAATGATACTGAAAACACAGATTTGATCACAGATATGAATACTTACAGTTTTTTAAATCACTAACAAGCGTTTATCAATAATTAAAGTACTAAACACAGCAACACACATACACAACACAACACACAATTAACCAATTAGTTACGTTTCTGGCCAAAACCACATTTTGTTAAATAAATACAAACTCTACATTATAAAATGCTGAATACCTTTTCTACAAATACTAGCTGTATCAAAACACAGCAAACCTTCATTCGGTCAAAACATTAGCACTGGTTTCTATCCAATAGGAACATGTAGTCAATTATAGTGCATAATACTAACAGTTGATGCTTTACAATAACTGCATTAATTGTCATGTTTCAGTTCTACCTGCATGTAACAGACAATATCGTTGTTTTGTAATTTAGCCTTCAGTTTACCTTGAAGCCCATTTTACATTAAGTGTTTACAGTAATGTGTTTGCTCTTGGCAGCATACTATCTAAAACTGAATGAGTCATTACTTTATATAATGTACAATAGAAAACAAATAGGGTTCTCTGTGTAGAAATTAAACTGAAGCCTTGACTGATATCCCAGTTCTCGAAAATTTTAGAGAAAATATTTGTGCGCAGGCTTGATAATTTTATAGATAAACACAGATTATTGAGTGATCATCAGTATGGTTTTAGAGCAAACAGGTCGACCTCAATGGCTGTGATGGAACTGGTAGAAGATATTTCTTCTTCAATGGATAATAATGAATATACTGTGGGGGTGTTCCTAGATTTAAAAAAAGCTTTTGACACTATTGATTATGGATTATTAATGATGAAACTGGAGAGATATGGTATAAGAGGGAAAGCGTTTGCTTGGATAAAAAGTTACCTCGATGACAGACAACAATTTGTACAAATTAATAACGTTAAATCAGATTTAATGAAAGTTACTTGTGGTGTTCCGCAAGGTTCGGTGCTAGGCCCTAAGTTGTTTGTACTGTACATAAATGATATTTGTAAAGTGTCTAAAGTATTAAAAATGGTTTTGTTTGCTGATGATACTAATTTATATTGTTCTGGGAAAAGTTTGGAACAGCTTCTGAATACAGTGGAATTAGAATTGAGGGTTTTCAAAGAATGGTTTGATGATAACAGACTTTCACTGAATTTAAGTAAAACAAAGTTTATAATATTCAGTAATCGACAAAGTAACAATAAAGTGAAACTAATGATTAATAATGAGGAAATAGAAAGAGTGTACGAAAACAAATTTTTGGGTGTTATAATTGATCATAAATTATGTTGGAAATCCCATATTAATCATGTAAAAACTAAGATGTCAAAATCCATTGCAATATTAAATAGAACAAAACATATTTTGAATGAAAAAACTCTATATATATATTGTATTGTGCACTCATAGTTCCATACATTATTTATTGTGTGGAGGTGTGGGGTCACACATATAAAACCAACTTAAATTCAATATACAGGTTACAAAAGAAAGCTGTTAGGATTGTTAAAAGGGTTGATTATTATGAACCTACAAATAATTTGTTTATTAATTTACATGCATTACAATTTTTAGATTTAGTAGATTTATGTTCTTTACAGTTAATGTACAAAATTTATAATAATTTACTTCCAAATTGTATACAGAGGTTGTTCAAAAAAAGAGAAAGTCAGTATAATTTAAGAGGATTGTATATGTTCAAAAATGTAAGGGCAAGAACTAATGCAAAAAGTAGGTGCTTATCTGTTAAAGGGGTACATTTATGGAATAAAGGTGATGAGGAACTTAAAGTATGTAATTCACTTTGCAAATTTAAGAAAATGTATAAAAATAAGGTGATAAATGATTATATGACTCTGTATAAATAAATTGTGGTTGTATTGTGTAAAAAAAAAAAAAAAAAAAAAGTGCTGTATATTTTTGTGGTTTATTTTGTGTTATTTCATTTAGTGAAAAGTGTCGCCCATTCAGTTAAAAATGTATAAAGGGTAGGCATAATAAGCAAGGCTTCCGCCTACACCTTTTTCGGTAACCTGTATTTTTATTTTTAATTTGTGAAAATGTGTTTGTGAGGACCGGAATAAAATTATTATTGATTGATTGATTGATATTGCTTCCAGTGTGGGGGGGGGGGGTGCTCTCATGGTAGCATGAGATCAATAGCTAGTGCCCTGTGATCAACATACATGGCCTTTGGTTACTAATCAAGCTTAAGCAGTATCTGTGACTTTTTATCTCACAATTCATGTTTCTATTATTGGAAACGACCTCGTGCAATTCAGACTGTCTCAGAATTGAGAGATACTGTAAATTCACAATTGCAAAAAAAAAACATGAAATAAGATGAAGAGTCAGATTTGTGAGACAAATAAAATAAAATCACATTTACCTTTATATTCCATAACATAAATAAATAAGCTTTCATAGGTTTCACGTGTGTACGGTGGGGATAAACAAACAAATATATAAATGCACCGTCCATCCATCACACATTCTCTCTCCTCTCCTTTCTTCTGATCCGACTGTTCCTCTCCCAGACATTATCTCTCTCTCTCTCTCTCTCATTCTGTGTTGTTCTGCATCCACTAAACCCATTCAGACGAGGTCTTTTGTACTCTATGATGTTGTTGATGTAATGGAAAGAGCTTCAACACCGGACTATTCCTCCAACTGAGACTGGAATCAGTTATTTCTAAATATTTCAGTCATAAGTTGTTACAATATTTTATATAGAGAGTTTTTCAATATGTTTGAGCTGCTGTTGTTGCAGAAGTAGAAGCTTTATACTATATTTATGGTTTGTAACATTAGGCCTTTCATTTCTGACATGCTGTGTTTAAGCATTTGTAAATATGACTATTCAGATCCATGATTTTGTTTATGGGTAAGCTTGTGGGAAAATAAAAATAAGCATTTTAGAAACATGGTAACTGACTGTATATTGTGTGAAAACAACACACATTGTGTTAATGGTATGGTCACAACAAACAGATGCTGTGCTAATTGTGTTTAAAGTTTTGAAAATATGATTACAGATTGGACAAAATGATGTTAGCAACTGAAAAACACTAATACTTAAATGCAATGAAGAACAGTATATGCATCTAAAAAGACACTTCAGATAAAGAAATGAATTAAAATTATGTTAAGAATATTTAATATATATATTGTTTTTCATATTTATTAAATACTTAATACTTATTTTTAACTCTAAAGTGTCTTCTCGGCAGGTTTTTATAGTGAAGAAAAACTAAAACCGTAAAAAATTACTTGAAATAAATGTTAACTAAAATAAAATCAATACAAACATATAAAATATTTTAAAAAAATCTCATTTTAGTTTAGTTTAACGTGATGTGCTAAAATAACAAAAATTTAAACAGAAATAAAAATTAATGAAAATATATCCATATCAAGAAAAATTATAACTAATTAAAATGACCTAATTTTTACAGTATTCTTGATCAAATAAATTCAGCCTTTTATGCCAAAAATCATTAGGATATTAAGATTATATTAGAGATATTTAGTACATTTCCTATCAAAAACATAATTTAGTAATATGCATTGCTAATAACTTAATTTAAACAACTTTAAAGATGATTTTCTCAATATTTAGATTTTTTTGCACCCTCAGATAAAAATATTTTATATTATATTTTAATATATATTTATATTTTATAAAATACATATGATTTATACAGATTTATGCCAAAAATCATTAGATATTAAGATCATGTTCCATGAAGATATTTAGTACTGTAAATATATTAAAACTTAATTATTGATTAGTAATATGCATTGCTAAGAACTTCATTTGAACAACTTTAAAGATGATTTTCTCAATATTTAGATTTTTTTGCACCCTTTCAAATATTGTCCTATCATAAGAAAAAGCTCATTGATTCAGCTTTCAGATGATATTCCAAACTTCTGACCGATAGAGTATGAATCATAAATGAAAGCATCCGGCCTCTAATTACACGAGTCCCTGTTAATCAGAGAAGAGTTCGTTATCTGGAGCAGCCGTGTGGCCACATTCATCCGCCTCATTGTTTTAATCGTTTCGCTGCTTTAAGAAGATTATTGAAATGTTCCCGCAGCAGAGGCGCTCTATGACGCTAATTGTGGGCGTCGGATTGTGATTTTTCCCAATGCAAATCCAATTGCAAGGAATAAAGCGACCCTCCCGACGGAGTGGGCGTATTCCCAAAACTGGGACTAACAGGACTACACGACGCAGGCGGATGCTCAACTGGATTATTAAAGCATTGCCAGGTCTCAGGGTAGCGTGTGGATCGTGATTTAACACAGTTTGCTCACCTCCATTACGATAGCTGGCGCTCCTGATGGGATTTTAGGGAACGGGGAACATTAAACCACCAAGGTGTGCGGCGACGAGCCATTTACAACTCCTGCTGTTAACGACGACTTTGGTTAATGAAGGGTCAATTCCAAACATCTGCCAACACACAAGCTTAATCGTCTGTTATGGGAGAAAATTGATTTTTCTTTCCTCCTCTTCTCTTGGAAAAATGCTTGAGAGCTTATTAACAAGGTGTAAAATATTCGTCCTAACGTTAACGTCAAATATCATTCGATCACGGCTCATTAGATGCGGCGGCTTCAGACGTCTGCTGGGTAGTAGTAATAATAGTATTTATTTATGTAATGCCATGTCAGCATATTAGGATATTTTCATGGCAAAAACTATTCAAAAATACAAGTATAACTAATGCAATAAAAACCAGCAAACAAACAAACACAGGATTTTTACATTAAAATATGTGTCCCTGGAGCACAAAAGCAGTCATAAGCAGCACAGGTACATTGTATGGGTCAAAATTATAAAAAATTTTATTATACCAAAAATCATTAGGATATTAAGATCATGTTCCATGAAGATATTTTGTACTGTAAATATATCAAAACCTAATTTTTGATTATTAATATGCATTGTTAAGAACTTCATTTGAGCAACTTTAAAGATGATTTTCTCAATGTTTAGATTTTTTTGCACCCTTTCAAATATTGTCCTATCATAACAAAACCATACATCAGTGAAAAGATTATTTCTGATTATGTATATAAATCTCAATGTCCCTTATGACTGGTTTTGTGCCAACGTTTTCTGGCAGAATTATACTAAATAACTTCACTAGTTGACTTTCATAAAATAGTATTCTACATACATGGCACAGTCCAATAAAACACGTTTAGACGTCTGCTGGACGTAAACATGTTACGCTACACTCTTAATGATAAAATGTAATTTGCATAAACATCATAATAACAGCAGAGGATCAGGAGAATCTGTCACACGTCCAGAATTCCTCATTAAGGACACAAGGACTATTATGCTAAACGTGACCTCGCCGCGCGAGCTAATCAAGGGTGAAACTGAGAAAACAAAAAACACACAGAGCGTTTCATTTCATCTAAATGACGGCGCTCAGAGCCTGAAGCTACGCGAACGCAAAGGTTAACGAATTTGGTAAATCAAATCTGATAAGGATCCTTCACATTACACGACAGAATCAACACGCTCTCGGCAATTAGACAAAGAGCACTCTCTGATAATGAAATACGTTTAATGCTTTTACACACGTTTGACAAAGAGGCTCTGAAATCAGTGTTTTGTTCTGTGGGCTGAACCTTCAGAAAATTACATTACAATTCACTATTATATACATTAAAATATTTCCATACGAGTTAAAACAATTTACATTTGATTTAGATCAAATCTCTTCAAATGAGTTTCATACAAAGTTTAAAAGCTTTCTAGCAATATTAATCGAGAATTATTATTAAATAAATGCATTTTTGAAAACCTAGGTTGAATGTTAACCTTAACCCTGGCCTGGCTAGATTAGGACCAAACTTAAATTTCACCGTAAATTAAAAATATATCCAGTTTGCACACTAATTTTGGAAGATAATGTGTCATTCTGAGAAAATAACAATTAATTTGAAAAAATATAATATTAAATATTCTTAAACTATAAATTTATTTTTTATAGTTATATTTTTATACATTTGTAGCTATTATTTATTTAGAGTTAACTAAAATTATAAAACCATAAAAAGTTACTTGAGATAAATGTTAAGAAATAAAATAAATTCATATATATAAAAAATATATTATTTTGAACTTATTTTGTTACAATTTTAAATTGAATGTAGTAAAATAACAAATTAAAACTGAAATATAAAATGAATAAACATAAAAATATATCAAGAAAAATAACTAATAAAAATGGCCAAAACATGTTTTATTTTTTATTTAAAGTTTTGGTATTTTTTTTTAAACAATATAAGTTTTCTAGATAAAACTTAAAAAAATGAAATAAAAAATGTTATCCAAAATATTAATCAAAGCTACAGAAGAGTCTCAATATTACTAAATTAGCACTGTTTTTCTGACTCATATGCCGTGATATGATGCATTGATCTCAAAGCAATGTTGCAACAAAAAGGCAAAAGACGCAACAATAATGAAGACGCCCCAAAGTGCTCCGGCTAACTCCAGCTACCCCTCCTCTAAATTAAATACAGGCATGACTCAGTGATTATTCCTGGGAAAGGTAGCTGTCTGTGTGGCACGAACGCCATCAGCAGAAGCGTTTCTCATCACGAGCGCGAGGCAGGGGGCACAGCGGGGGGGTAATTATATCAATATGGGGAACTGTCTACAGTGCTCCAATTTAGCAAATGTAACACGCAGGCTTGGCTGTCATGTGTGATGGGCTGTGGAAGTGCATTTACTCATGATTGAGCTGTTGAATTTATGATATTACGCTCGCTGTGTGCTAATTCAGCACAGATTAACATATAGAGCGATCGCAGCCGCTGCAATCGTACCAATCGTCTCTGTAAAGAGCAAATGAACAGTGCTGGGGAAAGTTAACTTTAATGTTACTCCCTAAAAAAGTAACTACATTAGTTACTTTTTTATGAAAAGTAATGTGGTACGTTACTTTTGAGTTACTTTTTAAATCTGGGACAGGGCTTGTCCGACTTGTAATCGAAAGGTTGCGAGTTCGAGTCTCGGGCCGGCAGGAATTGTAGGGGGGGGGGGGGGGGGAATGTACAGCGCTCTCTCCACATCAATACCACAGCGAGATGCCCTTCAGCAAGGCACCGAACCCCCAACTGCTCCCCGGGCGCCGCAGCATAAATGGCTGCCCACTGCTCCGGGTGTGTGTTCACAGTGTGTGTGTGTGTGTGTGTGTGCACCTTGGATGAGTTAAATGCTGAGCATAAATTTCGAGTATGGAGTATCGAGTCACCATACTTGGTCGTAAGTCACTTTTTTTTCTTTTTTAATATAAAAAGTTATTATTTTACAAATGTAAAAATCCCTTTCACACTAAAAGTGAAATAAATCTGCCTCAAGCTGAAGGAAATGTAAATTCACATCTGTACAGTAGAGGGCGCAGCGCAAACTAATCACATGAAGAATATGATGCAGGAGAAGAAAGTTCTTACACTATTCAGCAATAACGAAAATCAAACACAAATGTGTGCTCATGTTGATATTTAGTCTAGAACTACAGTAAGATCGTGTTGATATTTAGTCTAGAACTACAGTAAGATCATGTCGATATTTAGACTAGAGCTACAGTAAAATCATGTTGATATTTAGTCTAGAGCTACAGTAAGATCATGTTGATATTTAGTCTAGCGCTACAGTAAGATCATGTTGATATTTAGTCTAGAACTACTGTAAGATCATGTTGATATTTAGTCTAGAACTACAGTAAGAACATGTTGATATTTAGTCTATAACTACTGTAAGATCTTGTTGATATTTAGTCTAGAACTACAGTAAGATCGTGTTGATATTTAGTCTAGAACTACAGTAAGATCATGTTGATATTTAGTCAAGAACTACAGTAAGATTATGTTGATATTTAGTCTAGAGCTACAGTAAGATCATGTCGATATTTAGTCTAGAGCTGCAGTAAGATCATGTCGATATTTAGACTAGAAATACAGTAAGATCATGTTGATATTTAGTCTAGAATTACAGTAAGATCATGTCGATATTTAGTCTAGAAATACAGTAAGATCATGTTGATATTTAGTCTAGAATTACAGTAAGATCGTGTCGATATTTAGTCTGGAGCTACAGTAAGATCATGTTGATATTTAGTCTATAACTACAGTAAGATCATGTTGATATTTAGTCTAGAACTACAGTAAGATCATGTTGATATTTAGTCTAGAACTACAGTAAGATCATGTTGATATTTAATCTAGAGCTATAGTAAGATCGTGTTGATATTTAGTCTAGAACTACAGTAAGATCATGTGGATATTTAGTCTAGAGCTACAGTAAGATCTTGTTGATATTTAGTCTAGAACTACAGTAAGATCATGTTGATATTTAGTCTAGAACTACAGTAAGATCGTGTTGATATTTAGTCGAGAACTACTGTAAGATCGTGTTGATATTTAGTCTAGAGCTACAGTAAGATCGTGTTGATATTTAGACTAGAACTACTGTAAGATCATGTTGATATTTAATCTAGCGCTACAGTAAGATCATGTTGATATTTAGTCTAGTGCTACAGTAAGATCATGTTGATATTTAGTCTAGAACTACTGTAAGATCATGTTGATATTTAGTCTAGAACTACAGTAAGAACATGTTGATATTTAGTCTAGAACTACTGTAAGATCATGTTGATATTTAGTCTAGAACTACAGTAAGATCATGTTGATATTTAGTCTAGAGCTACAGTAAGATCATGTTGATATTTAGTCTAGAGCTACAGTAAGATCATGTTGATATTTAGTCTAGAACTACAGTAAGATCATGTTGATATTTAACCTAGAACTACAGTAAGAATATGTTGACATTTAGTCTAGAACTACAGTAAGATCATGTTGATATTTAGTCTAGAACTACAGTAAGATCATGTTGATATTTAGTCTAGAACTACAGTAAGATCATGTTGATATTTAGTCTAGAGCTACAGTAAGATCATGTTTATATTTAGTCTAGAACTACAGTAAGATCATGTTGATATTTAGTCTAGAGCTACAGTAAGATCATGTTGATATTTAGTCTAGAACTACAGTAAGATCGTGTTGATATTTAGTCGAGAACTACAGTAAGATCGTGTTGATATTTAGTCGAGAACTACAGTAAGATCGTGTTGATATTTAGTCTAGAGCTACAGTAAGATCGTGTTGATATTTAGTCTAGAACTACAGTAAGATCATGTTGATATTTAGACTAGAACTACTGTAAGATCATGTTGGTATTTAGTCTAGCGCTACAGTAAGATCATGTTGATATTTAGTCTAGCGCTACAGTAAGATCATGTTGATATTTAGTCTAGAACTACTGTAAGATCATGTTGATATTTAGTCTAGAACTACAGTAAGAACATGTTGATATTTAGTCTATAACTACTGTAAGATCATGTTGATATTTAGTCTAGAACTACAGTAAGATCATGTTGATATTTAGTCTAGAACTACAGTAAGATCATGTTGATATTTAGTCTAGAACTACAGTAAGAACATGTTGATATTTAGTCTAGAACTACAGTAAGAACATGTTGATATTTAGTCTAGAACTACAGTAAGATCATGTTGATATTTAGTCTAGAACTACAGTAAGATCGTGTTGATATTTAGTAAAGAGCTACAGTAAGATCATGTTGATATTTAGTCTAGAACTACAGTAAGATCATGTTGATATTTAGTCTAAAACTACAGTAAGATCATGTTGATATTTAGTCTAGAACTACAGTAAGATCATGTTGATATTTAATCTAGAGCTATAGTAAGATCGTGTTGATATTTAGTCTAGAACTACAGTAAGATCGTGTGGATATTTAGTCTAGAGCTACAGTAAGATCTTGTTGATATTTAGTCTAGAACTACAGTAAGATCATGTTGATATTTAGTCTAGAACTACGGTAAGATCGTGTTGATATTTAGTCTAGAGCTACAGTAAGATCGTGTTGATATTTAGACTAGAACTACAGTAAGATCATGTTGATATTTAGACTAGAGCTACAGTAAAATCATGTTGATATTTAGTCTAGAGCTACAGTAAGATCGTGTTGATATTTAGTCTAGAGCTACAGTAAGATCATGTTGATATTTAGTATAGAACTACTGTAAGATCATGTTGATATTTAGCCTAGAACTACAGTAAGATTATGTTGATATTTAGTCTAGAACTACAGTAAGATCATGTTGATATTTAGTCTAGATCTACAGTAAGATCATGTTGATATTTAGTCTAGAGCTACAGTAAGATCATGTTGATATTTAGTCTAGAACTACAGTAAGATCATGTTGATATTTAGTCTAGAACTACAGTAAGATCATGTTGCTATTTAGTCTAGAACTACAGTAAGATCGTGTTGATATTTAGTCTAGAACTACAGTAAGATCATGTTGATATTTAGTCTAGAACTACAGTAAGATCATGTGGATATTTAGTCTAGAACTACAGTAAGATCATGTGGATATTTAGTCTAGAACTACAGTAAGATCATGTTGATATTTAGTCTAGAACTACAGTAAGATCATGTGGATATTTAGTCTAGAACTACAGTAAGATCATGTTCACACACAACGCTCTGCACTTACTCCTGATTTCTCTCAACATGGCAACACAAGAGCTGTCACTCAATACATGAGAAACAAAGTATCTGGCGTTAACTTATTTGAAGTAGCTCAGATATTTCCTTTCAGATATTTCCAAAAGTAATGCGTTATTTTACCAGTTACTTAAAAGAAAGTCTCATTACAAGTAAAACAAAATATATATATATTTGTAATGCGTTACCCCCAACACTGCAAATGAAGGAGCGCTCACTGTACCTGCACGGCTTGACTGTAGGGCCCGATGTTGGCCGGGGCCCAGTGGGACAGACTCTGGACGTGAAGTGTGTCTCTTTGAGGAAAAGCATCCTCCTCGCAGGTCGCCGTCCCGTCCTGAAGCAGAACGTCCATCCGCAGCTGCTGAGAGACCGGGAGACACAGCTGGACACAGACCCTGCATCACACAATAGCACGGCTGTGATTCGGCCGTAGGTAATCACAGTATGCCGATATACAGCCAATATCTCACATCCACGCAGTGGCGGCTGGTGAAAAAAATTTGAGGTGGGGCTGTGGCACACTGGCACAGCAAACAATTTCACAAACAATACTTCACAATAAATAAAACCGTCAGGCTGATCTGGACCCAGCTCCTTTACCTTCAGTTTTTCTGCCAAAGTTCTCCTCTCAAACGGACATTGGAGTAGAGATTGTACTGAGTTCGGTTCGTGTCCGGAATTAATAACACCTGAGTCCGCCATTGTCACGTAATTGAAAATTGCGCCACTACAGACCACGAGACCAGCCTTGATTTTAGCAGCTTGGGGCGACAGAAAAATCGCCCATTTCGGTTAAGATTTGAGGATGCTGATTGGCTAAATTTTATGTCACATCTTGAATATATTTATATCTTGAACCAGGATTTGACTAAATTCTACAAAGACCCGCCTCCTGTGGGCGATTTCTCGATCGCCCCTCAGCTGAAATTGAGACGTGCTGGCAGGCAGAGAGGTCATATTGTGATGGTGAAAACATATTTTTCACAGAAGATTTTCTAATATATCACATCATACAAATATACATTTAAATAATTTCTATAATTATTATTTTGTGTGTGTGGTTCAGGGAGGGCGGCGCCCTAGCGCCCTCTATTGGCCAGCCGCCACTGCATCCACGTGTGTGATATTGCGTTTATACAACAGTTTGACGGCATGAGTGTGTAAATACATAAGAAACACCTAACAGAGATTCTTTAAAAAACTATTTTGTGTGAACTACTTACTTCCACCACAGATTAAAATCTAAAGTTGAAAGTTTAACAGCTAAACCCAAGCCTCCGTTACTAATTACGAAACGTCACTTTAGAACTAGTAACGGTGAGTTGCTTCATTAAAAGCTTATTGTCTTACTGTAGTAAATGCAGTGTATTATGTATAGTAGAGTTTTACGAGAAACAGATTGACTGAGCGATCGTGATTACCTGCATCTGATGCAGCCTTCATTCTTCAGATCAATCTCATATTCACAATAAAACATTAGTTTGAATGTCCGCTGAGGAAAGCGATATCTTTGTCATACTATCCTTTCATCTAATGACAGCGCTGCTCAGTGCATTTGTTGGCTGCATACAAGCTTTTTGAAAGAAAAAATACTTTCCTTGCTCAAAACGGCGCTTTAGTATTTTTCTATTTAAAAGTCTCTAGTCGCCACCTAATGGCAGAACAATGTAATTAAAATCACCACCACAAACACAAACAAACACACTGTTTCCTAATACTAAATACTACTATTATTTATATAAAACATTATGTATTGAATAATAATAATACAATTTAACAAACAACAACAGCCATCATAAAAGTTGCTAGGCAATTCAGTCAGAAGTACAAAGGCAGCGCTCTGATATACAGCATTGAAGTTACATAAACATGATGAGATTTTGCCAAAACTATTTGCTCTGGAACAAATAATAGATTAATGAGACTAAAGACTGTCCATTAGATTTACCCAAAATTAATTATATCTCATGTTTAACCAATATGGAGACCAATAAGGTGCTCTCTCCACAGGTTTATGAGCGTTGAGCGCCCACTGAGCATACGTCTCTGAAAACATTGAAGCAAATTTTCAAATAGACATTATCTTTATTAACAAGCCGCATATTTGAAGTCCAAACAAGTACATTCTCGCCTAAAATGCTCTTAATACTACATTGTGACAAAAAATATTATTTTCTAAATTCTAGTGGATTTGGGCGTCCGCCATGACACTTGCTGTGGGAAATACGGCAACTTCGGCAAGTGGAGGAATACTAACGGTGAAATTACATCAATCTAATATCAACACTCTTATCAGCCAATCAGATTTGAGGACCAGAAAGAACTGTTGACTATCTCACAGAAGTGAGTACACCCTCACATTTTTGTAAATATTTTATTAAATATTTTCATGTGGCGACACTGAAGAAATTACACTTTGCTACAATGTAAAGTAGTGAGTGTACAGCTTGTATAACAGTGTATGACACCAGGGAGAGAAAATGGGTAATTGGGCCAAATTTTGACATTTTCACTTAGTACTCACTTTTGTGCCAGCGGTTTAAACATTAATGGCAGTTATTTTGAGTGGACAGCAAATTTACACTGTTATACAAGCTTTACACTCACTACTTTACATTGTAAGTGTCATTTCTTCAGTGTTGTCACATGAAAAGATATAACCTCACTTCTGTGAGATACTGTATATAAGTATATATGACCGCAACCCTTTTGTTTTTGCACCTAGTTTTCATGAGCTGAACTCAAGTATCTAAGACTTTTTCTATGTACACAAAAGGCCTATTTCTCTCAAATATTGTTCACAAATCTGTCTAAATCTGTGTTGTGTGAGGATCCTGTTTGTAGACTTCAGATCCGCTTTTAACACCATCATCCCATCACTCCTTCAGAATAAACTGACACAGCTCTCCGTCCCCACCTCCATCTGTCAGTGGATCACCAGCATCCTGACAGCAGCTAGTGAGGCTGGGAAAATACACATCCAGCACCCGTACGATCAGCACTGGAGCTCCTCAAGGCTGTGTTCTCTCCCCACTGCTCTTCTCCCTGTACACCAACGACTGCACATCTAAAGACCCCTCTATCAAGCTCTTGAAGTTTGCAGATGTCACCAAAGTCATCGTCCTCATTCAGGACGGTGACGAGTCTGCTTTCAGACAGGAGGTTAAGGAGCTGGCTGTTTGGTGCAGTCTTAAGAACCTGGAAACCCCCTGCTCTCCCCCCACTAACCATCATGAACAAGCACTGTGACTGCAGTGGAGTCTTTCAGATTCCTGGGCACCACAATTTCTCAGGACCTGAAGAGGGAAAATCACATTAAGTGCATTGTGAAAAAGGCCAGCAGAGTTTGTACTTCTTTATGAGCTGCTGAAACACTTCTACTCTGCCATCATTGAATCCGTCCTCTATATGTCAATAACTGTCTGGTTCAGCTCAGCTACCAAATCTGACCTCAGAAGACTACAGAGGGTCTCACATCCTCACATCTAGCACACTCCCTCTTTGACCTGTTAATACAGAGCTCTGAGCACCAGAACGGACACAGGAACAGTCAGGCAATCCATCTCATGAACACTTGACAATAACGTGGAACACACAACGCTATTATACATAATTTATCCATCACACATACTTATTTACATTTCAAATTTGTACCTTTCATACCTGTACATACATAAATGTCTGTTTTATATTGTGTTGTTTCTTTTTTTGTACATTACCTATTTTGTATATTTGTATATTATTCTGTTTATTATCTATTGCACTGTGGAGCTTCTGCGTGTATGTGTAAACAAACCTGCCAATAAAGCTCATTATCATATATATATATAGTTTTTGTCTTTGAAGAACCAGGATTCACACAGTCCTCAAAACCTGGATATATGAGTTTTAAAAGTAAGTGTTTTAACTCAATATGCATTTTAACCAAAAAATATAATCTTTTCTAGTTATTTCTCAAACTGTGAAATATTTTATCAGCTATAAATTGTAAAATGTAAAAAAACAAACATTACAATTGGCTCAACTTAACTTGAAGTCTTAATGTATAATGCATTATAAAGGTATTCATTATGTACACTGATGATGAAAAATGACTAAATGTAATTGTAACCAAAGTTAGAATGCATTTTAATATTTTAAGATTCCTTGTTGCATTTGAAATTGGTTGCTTGTTGTGTTTTTAATGCTTTAAACTTTCTAAAAATGCAACAGTGTATAATGTTTAATAAATAGGCATGCACAATATTATCGGAACGATATCGGAATCAGCCGATAATGGCTTAAAATGCAAACATTGGCCGATATGTACAATTATGAACAGAATGACGCATTCGGTGCGCAATAGATTCAACAGTCACTACTCCGGGTCCTAATGCCCCTCAGATAAGGAGTTTTAATTCCCTAGGGGGCGATGTTGGCCCACATGTAATAAAATTAAAGTAAAATACACAAATAACATTAATATTGTATTTCTGATTAAATAAAGCAGTAACTGATGTCGTAAAATAAGCAGTCTGTTTTGATTTAGAGGTCAGAAGATATTGCTTACATGAATAAAATCACAAACATGACACTTGTAAATTAAATATTTTTATATACAGACTTATTTATTAATTTGGAATATGTTTTTTGTTTATGAGCTCTGAAAATGAGCAAAATGTTACCACTGCATCTGTCTGGAAAACAAGTGATTGATTTATAATTATTTTCTAATATTTCAATGTACTCTCATTATAAAATAACTTTGTCTATTTAATTCTAACCAATAAGTTTTTGTTAAAAAAATTGTTTGTTTAGAATCTCTGCACAGGTGAGACTTGCTGTTGTTTCAAAACAATAGGAAATATATCTGCATTAGTGATGCGCGGTTCGTCTCATTACCCGCGGATAACCCGTGGATAACCTGCGGGATAACCCGTGGATAACCCGCGGATAACCCGTGGATAACCTGCGGATAACCCGCAGATAACCCGCAGATAACCCGTGGATAACCCGTGGATAACCCGTGGATAACCCGCGAATAACCCTCGGATAACCCGCAGATAACCCGTGGATAACCCGCAGATAACCCGTGGATAACCCGCGGGTCGGGTTGGGGCGGGTAAATGAAATTGTCACTTTATTTGCAGGGCGGGTCATTAAAAAAAATTAAATAAAAAATCCATGTATGTTGCGTGCAATTCCCTATAGCCTATATTAAATATTTGGGAATATCTATTTTCATATTTTATTAGGTTCTTTGATAAGGTTACAATACGAAGGCCTACGTAGCATGATGTCCCCAAACCTTTGTCCCGAAAGCGCCAAGCAGCTCCCACCGCCAGCCACGACAACAAAAACAGAGAAATAAAAGTGAAGATGGAAGACGAGGTGCGGGAGAAATTGAGGTCGGGAATTTACATCATTAAAAGAAAAAAGGTCAGGCTGCTAAATCTAATGTTTGGGACCGGTTCTCAGAAATAGGAGACAACAGCAGTATCGGCTACGTGTATGTTGTTGCCAGTTTACAGGGCGATGTTTCCAAGCACCTTCAGACTGAAATAAAGGCTGTTTTCCTTTACATTACAATGCCTAGTAGTATGTCTATTTAATGGTCGGGTGCGGAGTGGGTTGTAAAAATAGATACAGTGGTGCAGGGCGGCGCCAAATAATTTCATAAAAGCGGGACCTAATGCCTAATTAGCATCACTAATCTGCATATATCTGTATCGGCAGAATGAGTTGAAAAATATCGGCGTATCCGGATATCAACAAAAATCCAATATCATGCATCCCAAGTTATAACGGTTACTTACAAGATCATACAAAATGTGCATTACAAAGCCTAATTAATGCATTCAAATTATTTTATAATGCATTATGTATACCTAAATGTTATCTTATCCAGTAAGTCATGTGCATTTTTTCACCTTTCTACTGCAGAAACAGACAGGTTTCATTAAAAGCTCATCTTTACAGCAGTGAATTCCCTGTTTAAAGGCCGGTCGGAGGCGTGGTTTACCTGGCTGGAGGATTGTGAGTGAAGTAGGTGCAGTAGACGGAGTTGATCTGACTGAAGTTCTCCATGTCGCTCACGTAGAGATGAACCAGGAGCACGTGCTTCATCAGCAGGCCTTTCTCCTGCAGCTGTCCTGCCAAACACACACACACACACCGGTCAATTAAACAAAGAGATGCTCGTATATGCTCATTAGAAAAGTTTGCGGCTGAACTTGTAAGGATCCTCCACTCTCACCTCAGGCTCAAACCGGCATAAACACACGACATAAACATAGTCTGTTAAAAACACGGCACAATGGAGAAACCGCAGCCCATTAGAATTTCACACGACGTCAAGTTTGTTTTTCCTTCTCGGGCGTTTGCGTTTCAGCGCACAAGAAAGCCGCTCATTAAATATTAACTTGTTTAATATTGTCTCAGCTCTGTGAAGGCTGTTTGGCGAAGTAAGATGAAACACATTAAATATGCTTTTCATCTCCAGCCGCTTCTCTTTGCTCTTACAGCCCCGCTCTCTTTAAAAGTTCTGCGGGCGATAGAAACGGCCAGAGCTACGCTTTCGCTCTTTAATTTGAAGCGTCTGTCGTCGTCGGTGCTTCTCTGTGACGGACGGAGTCCCATCTAAACGAGCCGTGTGAAGAATAGAGCGGCCGCCGAATAAAAAAGAGCCCCGCCGTACCTCTTAAAAGTGCATTTTGTAGGCACAACAAGAAGGAAAATGAAAGTGTGTTTGGAACAGAGGCCGTTATTTCTTCACAGTCGTCAGGGTTAAAAACAGCACACTACATCTGAGACGACACCGAACGCTGTGATCTCACAGAAAAGAGAGCAATTTTCCTACTTTGCAGGAGTGTGAAGACGTGCCGGGTTTGGCTCTGGACGTCTGGGTGCTCGGACTGAAGCGCTGTTAGACCGGATATCCACTGGAAACCCGATGAACTCCTCGAGTTCGGTAACACACACACATATTTCTTCACAGTCGTCAGGGTTACCAAAAGGGCTCAGGGGTGAATGAGAGATGATGCTACTCCTCTGAGAGGACTAGTCGTTTATCTATAGTCGATATATTGCATGCGATAGTCATGCGTATCTCATCAGTAAAGACGGTTCTGTGATTATATCAATAATATCATGCATTATATATCGTGCAGCCCTACTAGTCGTCCATTGTGACTGTCAAGAGCATGGCTTAACATCATTTACAATAATCCAAAACTATCAAGATATTTGCTATTTTGAATCACCCGATACACAAGGAAGATTAATTTTAAAAGTGTGACTTGGAAAAATTCATGGAAATGAATAAAATATTATTCCACTGGCATTTTTATAATACATATGAAGTCTAAAATATTTATAATCACGTGCCGGGTTTGGCTCTAGGGGGCTTTCACACGTCTGGGTGCTCTCGTTGTTTGGGACTGAAGCGCTGTCGCCTAGAGGTGGTCTCCTGGATTGGATGAATCGAATCTTTAATGTGACTCGAGAAGAACGAGTCGTCTCGGGGAGGGATTCATGCGCACCATCCTATAGGTTCTGTACTGGAATTAGTTCACCTGTTTCGAGTCTTCGGGTTTGAGTTGTTTTGTTTGACAGCCACGTAAGCTAAACCTTTGCAGTCTAAGACTTAATAATAATAATAACCAACTCTTTAGTTTATTACCTTTGTTACCGCATTCAATGTTATGGAAAGAACCACCATGACAGAAATTCACACATTTATAAACTGTAAGAAATAAAAAGCTAAAAATTGTAGGCATCACCTAACTGTAAAAGTAAATAATAATTATAACAATGATAATAATTCTGAACACATAAGACACGTTTGTACAAGATGTAGTTGTAGTTCATGCATCTTTTCTGCAAAGATATTCAACAATTGATTTGTTTAACATTTACATCATGTGTGGTGCACTTGGGATATAACTACTGGGTTAATAAAGAACAAGTTACTTGAATCATGTTGTGGTTAAATTTTCAAGTCGACTAGTTAGAAATCGAGAATCGGTCAAACGTTCTGAAAAAATCGAGATTTTATTTTTATCGCCCAGCCCTTGCTTGAAGTAAGTTATGCTGCAAGCAGACAATATTATGTGCTTTATACCAGAACACACACACTCTCTCACACACACACACACACACACACACACACACACACACACACACACACACACACAACACACACACACACACACACACACACACACACACACACACACACTCTCTCTCTCTCACACACACACACACACATCTCACCCGGCTCCGACTGACAACTGCGCTCCGCGTTTGATGGACATCTTCCCTGGACGTCTGGAGTTTTATCAGCATATTCCAGCTCTTCTGTCATCCTGTCAATGGTGTTCTGGCAAGGACATGTACTGAGAGGCAGCGGCGCCCCCCCGGAGCCCTGCAGGGGAATAAATCACACAAACACCCCTGAAAACACGCTTGATCACTGAACCTGCAGGCTGATCCTGCACCAAATAAATGAATATGATGATCATGTCACTATGGAAGCACATTTCTGCCACATAAGAA
>CM049806.1:733620-763620 GCA_027422405.1 Ptychobarbus kaznakovi | reverse complement strand
GAGCCCAACTTCATTACTCATCACTTTAACTGTGTTTGTAGCCGGCGCCACTAACAGCCCGATATACAAACACAGACCGGAAGTTACCTTCGGTCCAGGCGCGTGCGCTCGATGAAACAGTCTATACTCGGTTTCTTTTCATTTATTTTGAACACATTAGTGCAAATTAAAAAAAAATCCACCTAGATGTGAAAATACTAATTATTGATACGAATACTATTATGTTTTTTGCATTAATTGTATATATTGAACATTTAACATATTAAATGTTACAAACATGATCACACATAAAAACACATCAGTTCCAGTATCGCTAAAGTTGGTAGGCTAACTTTATCAAAATAAAATACAAACATCAGCGCACCCGCCTCTGTGTCACCGTTGGACCGCGACCAAATCCTATAATTTACATAATAAATAATAGTTTAGCATTCAGATAAGATACATCGCAAACAGTGTTGGGGGAAGTTACTTTGCATTACAATGTTGCGTTACTCTCTAAAAAAGTAACTTAATTATGTTACTTAGTTGCTTTTTATGGAAAGTAATGCGTTACGTTACTTTTGCGTTACTTTTTAAATATGAGCAGGGCTTGATTGTTTGTTTTTAATACAATAAGTTATATTTATAGTAAATATAAAAGCCTTTCACACTAAAAGTGTAATGAATAAACCTCAGACTGAAGGACGAGTAAATCACGTCTGTACAGAAGAACACAGGAGAAGATTCAACACTCTTCAGCAATAAAAAAACAATTGTTAATGTAAAGTCATTTTTGCTTATGTTGAACTGGATCATCAAAGGTCAGCAGCAAAGTTTATAAAATTACAAAATTAATAAAATGGGAGTAGATATATTTATGTTGTTTAACATATGTAATTAATGCAGGTTTGCTTCATATTCTGAGTTTGCATTTTTTTATTAATTTTGATGAATACTGAAAAAGTGAGTATAATTTGATAATTAGAGTGATAATTTTGAAGAATACTGAATCTGTTTTTTGCGAGTGGGATGAATTAATACACATTCACACAATAAATGGAAAAAAGTAACTCAGATATTTTCTAGTAAATTAAAAAGTAATGCGTTACTTTACTAGTTACTTGAAAAAAAGTAATATTATTACGTAACTCGCGTTACTTGTAATGCGTTACCCCCCAACACTGATCGCAAACATGGAAATATTATGGAATATTTGGATTTGTGCCGAATGAGAGAGATATGACACACGAGCACACAGCTCCGTTTTGCAAACAGTTGAGTGTACAAGCCTTTGTCAGTCCGTGTGAGAGACGCGTTCAGAATCAGCACATGGTCACTGTCTCAAGTGTGCAACTCACAGCATTCGCTGTTCTTCTGCTGGCGCTGGCGGTTATCAAACAGCGTTGCATTACTGCGAGCAATCCCCAACTGGATTGGGGGTGAATTGCCTGTATTCATCGTAAGACCTCATGCACCGAACCGAGAGGTCCGTACCGTGACGGTTCGGGACAAATACATGCCACCCCTAGTCTCCATACATCTTCAGCACAAAAAGAGCATGTACCGAAACTATACTGCAAAAAGCCACTCGTTCTGTCATCACAAGCATGAGCTCATTCCCATACGAGGACAAATGAAATGTGTAGACGTCTTTAAGTGGAATCGTACTTCTCTCTTGTCCTCCGTGTGCATGCGTGTGAAGCGCAGGTATCCAACAGGAGCGAAGGCATCGGCCGAGTGGATGACCGTCTCCATTGAGTCACTAAAACACAAAGCACACCGTCAACCGTTCTTTCAGTTCACACACACATTATCAACTCACACTGGTTTGTTACTCACATGACGATCTTCTTCTTGAAGAGCGGGCAGTCAACGGTGAAGGTCTCATACTCGCCCCCTTCCCCACAGATATGAACTCCATACTTCTCTGAAAGCTGCCATAAACAGTCACACATTCTTATAACAGGAACACATATCAATTATAAAGTGTATCACTTTTGCTACACATTAATATAAAATCAAAAGAGGTGTTTGTTAAGACCCAATATCCAAAAGGGCATAAAGATATCTTTAATACTTTTTGAGTTACAGGTCTGCAAACTTTGGAGAAAAAACTTGAAAAGTGCTCTTTTCCCATTTTTGAATGGTCACCATTGGCACATAATGCAACAAAGATTGCTAAATTCAACATATTTTACTAATATATATACCAATCTCTGAGTAAAACCAACATTATGATGCTGCCATCTTTCTGAAGTAATTTTTACCCCCATGTAATTTGGCTCTGAAACTCATTTTTCACATTTCAATTGCCATTTTGACCCCTCTCTACAAAATAGTGTATTACTCAGTAAATATTCGCCCATGACATTTAATATTTTGGCTTTCGTCACTATACATGTTTATCTTTCTTCAGAATAAATATTAGCAAAATCTAAAATTTGAGCCGGGGACCTCTGGTTGAGTTGACACGGAATGACCCAATAAATAAAGTCCTATACAAAGGTGTTGCATCTCATTAGATTGTTTTCAATAATGGACTAAATCTAAAAGAACAACATAACGATGATTCAGAAGAAATGTCAAAACAGCTTGTCATAATGAAACACTTGAGCTGAAAGCTGAAGCAGCTGAAGTTGGTTTACTTTCTGGCAGAAGTGTTTGTGTGTCTCTGACCTCGTGCAGATACGGTTCCATCTCCGCCAGGGATTTTCCTAAATGTCTCTCTGGATCCAGGCCTGCCAGACACACAACACAAGAGCTTCAGCGTCCGCGCTCCTCTGAGAGCTGCAGGTCAACATGCAGCAACATTCGTTTTTATACAAAGTGACCATGATTTGGTTTTCAACCACTGAAAATGGGAATTATACAACAGTCTGAATATGAAGCCTCATTGAGGTCCTCATATCTCTGGGACTGAACAATACAGGGCCTTCAAAAGAAAAGTTTATTAAGAACTAGAATCTAAAATGATATTGTGATATCGTTAATACCTCTTGAGTTATAGCCACACAAAGAGTACTTATGGCACTCAGATAGGTATGTTTAATGCAGTTGTTTTGGCAGAAAGAAACAAGATACATTTCTCGTTTCAACATTATTTGTTCTTAAGACATTTCTCTTTAAAATAACATAATTATCGTTTTTTGGCAAAGTGACCCACATTTGGTTTTTGACCACTGAAAATGTGTACAAAAGAGCTCAGCATGTCATTAGAACAAGATGGAGGTTCACATGAGCATCACGCACTTGCCACCTGGTTATGATCTGCCTCTCTCTGTAAACAAGTCTTCACATCCATCCTTCATAAACAAACACACGGCTATTCATATCATGACCTACTGCTCAGAAACCACAGCTCCGCTGAGCGCCGCCCTCCTGGCACAACACAGGAATTAAATCATGCTGCCAATATCAACAACACACAGACATAATCAACAAACAAACATAAGCATCCACGGGACGGACTCAAACTCTGAAACACATAAGGAACTTTCCATAAGTAGAGTAATATGCTTTCCTACCATACTGGGCTCTTTTTCAGCCAACGATCACTGCAAGAAGCTGCTGAGCCTTCAGAAAATGATCTTTAGCCTCAAGGCTAAACTTAAGATTATGTCAGATTAATTATTTTAAACATCTGCAGCTACCAACATGTCATGTGTGTAAGACCACAATTTGAGAAATGACTAAATGCAGTAAATATATAAGATTTATACATGCAACTTATAAAATATTAGTAGCTAAAATCAAATGTTTGAAGTTACTGGTAAACTTAAATTTCCCACCAATTAAAGAAACATGCATACAGTAAATCCATATACAGTAAATAAATATATATACAGGTGCTGGTCATATAATTAGAATATCATCAAAAAGTTAATTTATTTCACAAATTCCATTCAAAAAGTGAAACTGTATAATGTATACATTCATTTCACACAACTGATATATTTCAAGTTTATTTCTTTTAATTTTGAATTAAATGACAACTAATGAAAACCCCAAATTCAGTATCTCAGAAAATTAGAAATGAAAAGGTTCAATATTGAAGACACCTGGTGCCACACTAACAGCTAATTAACTCAAAACACCTGCAAAGGCCTTTAAATGGTCTCTCAGTCTAGTTGTGTAGGCTACAAACATGGGGAAGACTGCTGACTTGACAGTTGTCCAAAAGGCGAATTGACACCTTGCACAAGGAGGGCAAGACACAAAAGGTCATTGCAAAAGAGGCTGGCTGTTCACAGACTGTGTCCAAACATTAATAGAGAGGCGAAGGGAAGGAAAAGATGTGGTAGAAAAAAGTGTAAAGCAATAGGGATAACCGCACCCTGGAGAGGATTGTGAAAACAAAACCCCATTCAAAAATGTGGGGGAGATTCACAAAGAGTGGACTGCAGCTGGAGTCATTGCTTCAAGAACCACTACGCACAGAGTATGCAAGACATGGGTTTCAGCTGTGCATTCCTTGTGTCAAGCCACTCTTGAACAACAGACAGCGTCAGAAGCGTCTCGCCTGGGCTAAAGACAAAAAGGACTACTGCTGCTGAGTGGTCCAAAGTTATGTTCTCTGATGAAAGTAAATTTAGCATTTCCTTTGGAAATCAGTCCCAGAGTCTGGAGGAAGAGAGGAGAGGCACAGAATCCACATTGCTTGAGGTCCAGTGTAAAGTTTGCAGTGATGGTTTGGGGTGCCATGTCATCTGCTGGTGTTGGTCCACTGTGTTTTCTGAGGTCCAAGGTCAACACAGCCGTATACCAGGAAGTTTTAGAGCCTTCATGCTTCCTGCTGCTGACCAACTTTATGGAGATGCAGATTTAATTTTCCAACAGGACTTGGCACCTGCACAAGTGCCAAAGCTACCAGTACCTGGTTTAAGGACCATGGTATTCCTGTTCTTAATTGGCCAGCAAACTCGCCTGACCTTAGCCCCATAGAAAATCTATGGGGTATTGTGAAGAGGAAGATGCGATATGCCAGACCCAACAATGCAGAAGAGCTGAAGGCGCATCAGAGCAACCTGGGCTCTCATAACACCTGAGCAGTGCCACAGACTGATCGACTCCATGCCATGCCGCATTGCTGCAGTAATTCAGGCAAAAGGAGCCCCAACTAAGTATTGAGTGCTGTACATGCTCATACTTTTCATGTTCATACTTTTCAGTTGGCCAAGATTTCTAAAAATCCTTTCTTTGTATTGGTCTTAAGTAATATTCTAATTTTCTGAGATATAATTTGGGGTTTTCATTAGTTTCAGTTATAATCATCAAAATTAAAAGAAATAAACACTTGAAATATATCAGCTGTGTGGAATGAATGTATACATTTACAAGTTTCACTTTTTGATGGAATTAGTGAAATAAATCTACTTTTTGAGATATTCTAATTATATGACCAGCACATGTATGTATGTATATATATATATATATATATATATATATATATATATATATATATATATATATATGTGTGTGTGTGTGACCCTGTACCACATCATAAGGGTCAGAAACAGAGCTGCATGCAAAAAGTGGGCCTTATTTTAATGATTTTTTGTTCATTAAAATATTTTATACAATGAACTGATTATCTATTCTACAAAATGATGACACTGCAAAATTATGAATCAGTAGATCAGGGATTATTTTGGGGCTTTTCAGCCAAACACATTTTGAGGCAAAGTATTTACTTGAAAGGTTAATATTTCAATCATTTAACAACATATTTGCATGTTCACAGTTCTCTGATGTCATAACATGAAGGTGAACAAATATTTCATATTTTTAGTATTCTGTTTTGATTGTTTTTATTTTATATTCATGTACTTTTTAAATTTTAGATCTCTATCAGTTTGGGAAACTCTGCAACAGAACAGAGGACTCGCACCTTTATTGGTTTTAAAGATATACTATAAAATCAATCTGTAACCTGTTTGTGGAAAGTGGCCAACTCCTGTAAACTCTTACCACTTTAACTCACTATAAACTGTCAGGAGAGATGAGGTCGAGGACTCAAATGCAGAGGTTTTCAGGTTTTAATATAATAAAATGAAACAAATGAACAACAAAAACCACCCCGAAGGGGAAAAACAAGCAGGCAGGCAGGCAGGCAGAAGACTGGAGCACAGTCAAACATTTAACTCACATGAGACACACAGACAACGGACAGCACAGCTGCATCAGGAAGCAATATAGGGAAAAACGAGGGTAACGAGGGGACACAGCTGGAGCCACTGAAACAATGATTAAATGACAAGATGGGAGGGGGCAGACAATAGACATGGGAGCACATGGCACCAACAAACAACAAGCCATGATCTTTGGGCACACCAGCAGGACCATGACATAACCCCCCCTTTTCATTAAACAGAAAAAAATATTTTATAGGGGTGCCAATGAACTGATTATCTATTCTACAAAATGATGACACTGCAAAATTATGAATCAGTAGATCAGAGCGGATTATTTTGGGTGGGCTCCCGGATTTGGGCTCCCGGATCAGCCAAACACATTCGGAGCGGGCTTGGAGCGGACTCCGTGGGGCAGCGGGCTCTGGAGCGGACTCCGTGGGCTCCCGGATCGGAGCGGGCTTACTTGAGCGGAATGCGTGGGTTCGGAGCGGAATGCGTGGGCTCCCGGACCGGAGCGGAATGCGTGGGCTCCCGGACCGGAGCAATGCGTGGGCTCCCGGACCGGAGCGGAATTTCGGAGCGGAATGCGTGGGCTCCCACCGGACGGAATGCGTGGGCTCCCGGACCGGAGCGAATGCGTGGGCTCCCGGATGCATGTTCACAGTTCTCTCCAGGACCGGAGCGGATGTCGGAGCGGAATGCGTGGGCTCCCGGAACATGAAGGTGAACAACTGCGTGGGCTCCCGGATATGGGCTCCCGGATCAGCGGGCTCTGGAGCGGACTCCTTGGGCTCCCGGATCGGAGCGGGCTTGGAGCGGACTCCTTGGGTATCGGAGCGGGCTCTAGCGGACTCTTGGGCTCCCGGATCGGAGCGGGCTTGGAGCGGATTGTTTTTATTTTAGCGGGCTTTTTGGGCTCCCGGACCGGAGCGGAATGCGTGGGCTCCCGGACCGGAGCGGAATTTAGAGGCGTGGGCTCTCTCCCGGACCACAAATCAGTTTGGAGCAGAGCGGGGGAAACTCTGCAACAGAATCCTCCAACAGAGCCTCGGGACTGACGGCCGCCGCACCTTTATTGGTTTTAAACCAGCTGATATACTGCCAAATGAATTCCCCAAAATCAATCTGTCAACCCTTGAGGGCCTCATCATTGTTTGTGAAAGTGGTGCATACTGGGCGGCCCAAACCCCTCCTCTGCTGACAACCCTGTCTGTACAGGTTTTAATATAATAAATGAAACATCTCCAGTCAAACATTTAACTCACATGAGACACACGAAAGACAACGGATCAGCACTAACGAGGGAGACAAAGCTGGAACTCTAAATACAAGATGGGAGGGGGCAGACAATAGACATGGGAGCACTGGCACCAACAAACAACAAGCCATGTGCTCAACACACACAGAGACATCTGGTGGCCAGCCTGGGCAACCACAGGAAACCCGAAAACCCATCATAACACAAACCCATATTTTCCCTGCCTCTCATGATTGGCGCCTACCGCTAGAGCGGACCGCCGTGTGGTGAAAGGCTTGTTTCTTCCTCCTAACCTCAGAGGTCAAGGGTCCAAACCACAAGCCCTGAGGGGAAGCTGAACTTTAGACGGTGTGTTTTCAGACCCGCATGCTGGAGCGGCGAGCTGCATCTGCAGGGGATCAATGAGAACGAGAGCGGCCCCATTACCCGCCCCTGGGGAACACCGCTCTTAATTAGTGTGAGAATATCTAATCTCCTCTCCTCTCATGTTAACCCCACACAAAGGTAACAGGGAGAACACCATTAAAATTCAATCCTATTGAAATATCCTTTTTAATTAGTCATGCCTTTTAAACTAATTCTAATGATTGATTTCAAACTGCTAAGAGGGAGTCTGTTTTATAATATGTTCATTAATGTCTTGATTTTAAATAAAGGATGAAGCACAGCATAATTTGATAGCTTGGATGCAAGAAGAATATATGCAAATCAAATAAAAAAGCTGTATCATGTATCTGGGTGTGTCTCTTCCACTCCCTAGTTCCCTATTGGCGCTTTTCCACTGCGTGGTACGACTCGGTTCGCACGGCTCGTTACGGCACGGCTCGATTCGGGTCGGTTTGCGTTTCCACGTCAGTTTAGCACCGCTTTAGAGTGGGGGGGGGATTATTCACGTGTCGTTATAGTTGCACCGCCTCTACTGCGGTGACATCATCATAAACGCGCCACAAACAAACACACAACAAAGGAGCATATCGACGGAATGGTGTTCTTCATTCTCGGCATGTGGATGTTTTTAACAGCAATGAAGAGGCCTATGAGAATGCTTGGGATTTACCCCCCCCCCCCCAGCAGCAGTGCCACAGGCTGTAGAGGAGGAGGGCAGGTGTGATGCGTTACTCAAATAGTTAACTATTCATGTAGAATGTTCTGTGAATTGTCAATAAACTTTTGAATACTATTTCAAAATGTTCAATGTATCCCTTTTTTATTTAATTTATGTGTTGGTTTGTATCATCGTGGAATTAATAATTTGTCTTTTTCAAGAGGCTCATTACGTGCTCATACAGTAATACATTTTTAATATAGTCTGGAGGTACACTTATTCGATCAGATTGTTTTTAATTGAAGCAAAACACACATACAAAGGTGAAAATATAAACAGAAAACATACTCTAAAAATATACAAAGTGCAAAAAGTATATTCATAAGGCTTTTTCATTATGCGTCGTCCCATCAAGCTCTCGCTGGATCCGCTCCTCGGCTATCAACGAGAGGAACGTCTCCTCAACAGACCACGAAACGGACATTTTTTGGTTGATAAAAAAGGTTTGTTTGTTCAAACAGAAGTTGCGTCCGATCCTTCGCTGGCTGTGCTGATTTAAATCTAGCGGGTCTATGTTGGGTCTCGTGTCGCAAGTTCAGTGACGCAGTAATGACGATTTTCTCCGGCCAATCAGTGATCAGTAGAGTTTACACGTCACGTTTTGGTAACGGTACGGATCGCTTGGAACCACGGCCGAGGTGGTACTAAAACAGTACCAGGTACCAGGTACTGTACCCAGTGGAAAACCCCCCAAAAGTGAAACGTACTGAACCGTACCATGCAGTGGAAAAGCACCATATGAAGCGAATCAGTGTACGGTGAACCTGAATCAGGGCAAAAGCACAATCACAATGTTGGAATTCATTTAATTCGATTAATTATGGAAAAAGCAATGCACCTGCCCAGACCTGTATGTCATCTTACATTGATGCAGTTGCTGACGAACACGATGCAGGACAACGCAAAACTGTTCCAAGCAACACACAGCGGTGTTTTACTGAATTAATCCGCGGTTTTGAGTGAATCAATGATTCCGTGACTCATTCATAAAGACAGTCACTTGATTCATTTTTGAACAAATCAGTTGTTACAATGGATAAAGAAATTATTCAATGACTCCTACTGGCACATTATGTTTCATTTTTTTTTAAAGAATCATGTCTTATTTCAATATGCGTTTAAAAAAACTTTAATACCCATTTATTATCATTATTTATGCAATGCTGAATCTGTTTCAAAAGCTACTTTCTGCAATGTCTATTCAATGCTTTTATCATCTAACTCTTTAAATGATCTTTTGGGAGTCAAAATTGATGTGCAGTTAATTTGGTTAATTAATCGGCACATCACATAATTTATTAGATTACAATTTGACAGCCCTTGTATTCATCACTGTATTGTTTATCGTCATTGAAGCTGTTAAAGATTTCTGTGGTGATATACTGAACATCTGAAATCAAGTGAATATAGCAGATCTGGACCAACTACGATCAAGCTGGCCTAAAATATTCAGACAGTCAAGACTGGCCACAGTCATACACTCTCATTTACATGAGCTGCACGATGCTCATTCATCTGCACCTGTTTTACTACCTGACCTAAAGCTAATTACCTCAGCACATTAAACACAAATAAGCCCACTCCAAGCTCCATTCATCTGTCTGCACGTCCATCCTCGCTGCCCTTTAGACAAGCAGAGTCCAAGCAGAGCCCCAAGGAGCGATATGGCTGCAAAAAGTCTTTAACTCATTATTATCCTATAAAGCTGAAATTCAATCCAGTCAACTTCCGAGCCAGTGAACTGGGCACAAATGGATTTTCAAGTTTTGCATTAGATTTCACGAGCTTCAAATTAGAGCAAATTCTTTTTTAGGTCACAAGTTCTTACAATACTGCCAGAGATGTGAAGGGTTTCTTTCCATACGCGCGTCTTTAGTCTGATGCATTAAGACACTGCAGGCAAAGCCAGTGTGTTTTCATGCATTAGTCAATTTTGATCTTGGTCTGTTTTGCTTCAATAACATGTGGAAAGAAAGCATCCAAACTACATATTTAAGTGTTTATTCTATTGCACTTTATCTATTTGCCTCTAAAGATTTTAATTCAATTCAATCAATCTATATAAAGAGTGTGTTTCTACACTTCAGAAGCATTTGCATACACCTAACTATAATCTGAAGGCTTTTACTGAGGGGTTTGAGCATATATCATTCACAATGATTTATGTTCAAAATTATACTCCGAAAAACATGCTGGAAAAGTATTGTTTTTTCTAAGCATGCTAAAAAAGGTTCAAAATCTCTAATATGTCAACAAAACCAAACAAGAAAGTATCCAATGTTTAGATATCTGTTCTGGAAATGTATGCAAATGAGTGCATACTGAATTAGATAGTTTGGCATTTGCATATTTAAACATAACATTTTAGAAAGCTTGTCGTAATATACACTGATTAATATGCCGAGTTTAAAGGGGCAGATCATTGCTTTCTCGCTCTCGTCTTTTTGTGGAACATAAAAGTAAAATGTTCAAGGGATGAAATACTCTGTCATTGTATAGAAAAGAGAAACTGGGATGATATGAAAAACAGAAGAAGGGAAGTCATTCGGGTTGGAAATTGTTTACATTATTAGATGCTAGATTACAGAAATAATAAAAGAGAAAAACGACCTTGTGGTCTTGAGTGAACTAAAGTTTAAGAGAGCTCAGCATCAGTCCAGTCACCGTTCAGCTCTTATCAGCGAGACTCCAGTATCACAAACAGCATCGTTAAACAGTCAAAGCGCCAATGCCCTGCCTACATGCTTAATGTGAGCTAAATCTGCGACTGAGCGCAGAGGTGAATTAAAGCGCACCGATTCCAGATAGCGGCGCGAGGCGCTGAGAGCATCACACCGGTGACGGTTCTCTGGATCTGAGGAGCACAGACTGACAGCTCGTCTTTAATCCCTGCCTTCAGAGAGGAACGCCAGGAAAATTGGATTCATGTTGGGGAACCTTTTAGCTTTAGAATGGATGAAATAAGCAGCTCGCGCTGAAAAGTGAGCCAGTCTATCCTTTGAACAATGCTCTCAAAGCGAAACAATAGCGGCGTGCTATCACCTGATCTGGGAGCTTGTGCACGAACACACACAAGATGGGGAGATTTAAGAGAGATTGGGAAATTTGTTTCGAGCGCTTATCTGAAATTCAACAGCTATGTGAGGAATTATAGCTGTACCACGATTACAATTCAGCAGACACGTTTGAGATTTAATCTTTTTATCCAATGAATGAAATGAAGCTGCAATTATAACCTCATCTGATGTTTATCACCTGAATATTGAAAACATAAAAGCACATTAAACCCGAATACAACACTTCTGCTCAATGCATGACTGACTTACGATGTTTATGAAGAGTATAAAGCCATTTATAATGACACTTATGAACGTTTATGAAGACACTGACTGAGATGCTGTAGGGCTGTGGATATGGATCGGCTCATAATGAAACACACAGACTCGTTTTCTCGTGTGATTGATCGCTTTAGAAACAAGCTGGGAATGTGTGACTTTACTGTGACTCTTAAATGCACCAATCTCAAAATCGTATTGCTCGTTGTCCCATAAGCACCAACAGCAAATATTGATGCGAGTGCAACAGGACTCAATTTAAGGCTTTGTTTCTGTCCATTCACATTATTTAAATCCTGTATGACTTATCGTCTTCTGTGAAATATAAAGTTTGTTTACGAGAATGTTAGTAGCTAAATCACATTGACCTCCATCGTAGAGAAAAATGCATAAAGATATCTGACCAAAAAAGTAGTGAATACACTCAATTTGTCACACAATAAAGTTTCAAATAAAACTTGTTTCCATTGATGTAAAGCATGGTACACTGGCACTACATTATAAACACAAATATTACAATAAAATTCCACATTTACAAAAATTTACTCACAAATAATCACGTACGTAATACAAATTCATCAACAAAACCTACTTAAGAGCCAAATTTTCGCTTTTAAACTAAAACTGACCATATTTGAAGTACCTTTAATATCTAGAGGTAACTTATTCCACAAAAGTGCCCCAAAATATCGAAGATATCTATGACCATAAATAGTTTTAAAATGACATAATGTAATATCCATAAGACTTTGCCTAGTTTTATAACAATGTTGCTCGTTTACCCTAGAAAAAAGTGCATTCAAATTTGAAGGAACTCTATTATTGATAATCGTATGTGCCATTTTAATTCAATATGTGCTAGTCTACTTTCTATACATAGGTAACCAATCAAGACACTTAAAATGGGAAACCTCCACGTGTGTAAAACGACTAAACTCTGAAACTAACCGTATTAATTTATTCTGAGATTATTGTAATTTATCCAAGCAAACACGAGACAAATCAGACATCCAAGAAATATATGCATATTCAAAATGGCATGACACTAAACATGATGCAATAATTTTATAATCTGTTTATCAAGAAAATAACAATAAATTGTGTTCTTGCATTAACCTTACCCAGGACTTCCATAGCCATACTTACACATCATAATTGTCAAGGACACATTCAAGATAATTTATATTTGATATTAAACAATCCCCTACTTAAACAGACAACTTAGAAACCTTATTCAATTTTTTTAGACCCAAATAAAATGGATTTAGTTTTACCTAAACGCAACATCAGTTTGTTTTCAGTCTCTTACCTTACAAAGCTCCTTAACTAAACTCACTTGTACCCTACCAACATCCCTATCTGAAATTAATAAATCATATAAAACTAATTACAATCACAAACAGCTTGCATGTCATTTATGTATAAAAGAAACAAAAGAGGGCCTAAAACAGTTCCCTGAGGGACTCCATGTTAGTTTCCTAAATCACTAAACCCTAAGTGCCCTGTTGAGAAATGCTGCACTAGCAGATTATCCATCAATATTCGCACATGCCTCTAAAACACATGTTTAGGAAAGGGTTGTGTGCATTTAAATAATAAAAATATAATGCCAGCAATTTGAGTGGTAAAGTTCATGCCGTATAATTGCAGAAAATAAATTCATAAAGTAGGCATTAAAAAAGGAAAGCAGCAACACTATAAACAGACCTTTCAACTTCACACATGCCAATTTCCACTGGAACTGTCATCCAATTAACTACTGGAAACAACACCGCGTCTGGCCATCCTCACCCACACAAATCAACCAATTAACTAATTACAGGAATATCTGACGCTGCCGTATTTACCAGCCAATTATTTCTGCTCTGCTGCACAGAGGTGGCGAGCGATCGCCGAGAAGTTCTGCTCCGGTTTCTGACATGACTACAGAGAGAAACTTGTTGGCACAAATGTTGAGAAGAGATTTTCTTCGACTAAAACTTTGCGTGTTGTGTGGGCAGCTGTCTCGTAACAACAGATCTCCTCCTTTAAAGTGGTTTGAATGTCTTCTGTCAACCCGGCGATTACCCACAATCCCCTTTCAAGTGTTATTACAGGATTATAATATATATCTGCCGCTCATCGCCGGTGACAAGGTGAGTGGGCACCGTGATAAAATCACAATGGGAAACATTTACAGTGAGTTTAAGTTAAAATGTTAATTTCTACATTTTGTAAATCTTGTACTGTGAACAAACATGAGATAATATGAATTATGGAATATTCATAAATTAACATGTACCTAGATTAATCAGTGCTGCAAAATAAATCTTCATTGTTATTTTAGGACACAGTACATTAACTTCTGGTAATGAACTGAACCTTATTATTACCTCACAATGATTTTGTATTCATTTCTGTGAATTGGTTCAAACTGTTTGCATGATTGATTCAAAAGTGTGATTTAAAATTAGTTTGTGTCGTTCAAAAATGTTCACAAAAATTCTGTATTTTTAATAAATGTGTCCCTGGAGCACAAAAGCATTCATAAGCAGCACAGGTATATTTGTTGCAATAGACAACAATACATTGTATGGGTTAAAATTATACATTTTTCTTCTATGTCAAAAATTATTAAGTAAAGATGAAGATATTTTCTAAATTTCCTACTGTAAATATAACCAAACTTAATTTTTGATTAGTAATATGCATTGCTAAGAACAACTTTAAAGGTGATTTTATCAATATTTCGATTTTTTTGCACCCTCAGATTCCAGATTTTCATATATTGTCCTATCATAACAAACCATACATCCATGGAAATATTATTTATTCAGCTTTCAGATGATGCATAAAAACACTTATGACTGGTTTTGTTGTCCAGGGTCACATATTATAACATTTTAGTATGAATGTAATGTAGGTAAACATTGTATCGTTTAGTAGTGGATAGAAAATAATTTTGCATTGAATATTTTAAATCTACAGTGGCAGTTCGGTAGAAATACAAAGGTTATTTTTATCACACAGTCGAGTTTCTCACATGTATTTCCACCTGTGGTGTGTGTGAATGTACAACACACCTCTGTCACCCAACATGCATCTCAGCCCGCGGTCCTGACCCGTGAAACCCATGAAAGCCACAATTACTGCAATGCGGCCCGCGGCAGTGTAAGTCCATCCCAACCCTCTAATTTCTAATTACCGCCGCCTGAGGCCGGGTGAAAAGCCAGTGCTGATAGCATCTTCCCTTCTACCTGAAGCCAAGCAGAAAAACACACATAATTACACTCTTCCAGACATGTGGGGAATTTGCTTTTAGAGGAAGATTTGTCAAGAGCCGGCGGATCGCTCAGGGCTCATTTGGACAAGCATTTTCACGTCGGGCGATATTTAACATTCCTTCAATACGCACACACGGATCCGGTGTGTGCCGGTCTAAACAAACAACAAAAACACAAAGATCCTCTGGAGTGTATTTCTGTCTCCTGTGAAGGGCTTAAAACACAGACGGTGCGATCGCTTATATTCACACACCGAATTATCTGCTTAAAAACACATTTAGAAGAGCGCAGATAAGACACGGGATGGGATTTGGGGGAAAAAAAGGGATTTTGATAGAGAAAAAAAAAACAAGGTAATCCCAATTCATCTGAAACCCTTCAAATAATAGAAAGGGACAGAAGATTTACAACTCCACATTTATATTCTAATAATTCTTTAAAGAACACATTACAGGTTATAACACTCCAACAAACACAAACACACATTTCAACAATAAACACAAATATAAACATTATGATGCTACACATTCTATTATTTTAAATTGACACTACAGATTTTACTTACCAAAATAAGGCGTCCAGAATATATGTTGCTGTTCTTTTGCTGCTAACACATAGTTACACATGTTCCAGCTTTATGCCACTAAACCACTCTGTTATATATTTACAAATGCTTTTTACTGTTGTTACATGTGTTACCCCACATGCACATATTTTTTGCCAGCACATGATGCAATGACTACTGAATGTCACAGAGATGCAAATACTACAACCTATGTGCAGGATGTACACAGAGAAATCTGTACATGTGTCAATATTTTCACAGAGACTACCGCTACACCCCTAATGTATACAGATACTACTGTTACAGATATTTTACTGTTATGTTAATTATGTTAATCCTACATGTTAGTGCACAGAGATGTTGTGCCTACAATGTTACGATGTTAATACAGAGATTTTACTATGTTACAGAGATGTTACGGATCCTACAGATGTTAATACAGAGATTTTACCAGAGATGTTACAGATCACTACAATGTTACTGTTACAGAGATGTTACAGACACAGAGATGTTAGTGCTGCTATGTTTTACGGTAATGTTGCTACAGAGATGTTAGTGATACAGAGATTTTACGGTAATGTTACAGAGATGTTACGGTGATACAGAGATGTTACTACTTAGTGTACTTACGTAATGTTACAGAGATGTTACGGTGATACAGAGTACTTACAATCTTGTTACAGTGAACAGAGATGTTATGCCACTACAGAGATGTTACGGTGAGATTTTACGGTATACTACAGAGATGTTACGGTGCTACAGAGATGTTACTGTTACAGAGATGTTACGGTGATACAGAGATTTTACGGTAATGTTACAGAGATGTTACAGAGTGGTACAATGTAATGTTACATGTTATGATACTACTACGATACAGAGATTTTACGGTAATGTTACGAGATGTTACACAGAGATTTTACTGTATGTTACAGAGATGTTACACATACAGAGATGTTACGAGATTTTACGGTAATGTTACAGAGATAGATACACTGATGTTACGGTGATACAGGTAATGTTACAGAGATGTTACGGTGATACAGAGTTACGGTAATGTTACTGCACGGTGTTACAGAGATGTTACGGTAATACAGACACTGTACGGTAATACAGAGTTACTGTTACAGAGATGTTAATACTGATGTTACACCTATGTTACAGAGATGTTACAGGTGATACAGAGATTACGTTACAGAGATGTTACGGTGATACAGAGAGACGATACACTGTAATGTTACAGAGATGTTACTACAGAGATGTTACGGTAATGTTACAGAGATGTTACGGTGATACAGAGATAAATGTTACAGAGATGTTACGGTGATACAGAGATTTTAAATGTTACAGAGATACTACAGGTAATGTTACAGAGATGTTACGGTGATACTTACTGTAATGTTACAGAGATGTTACGGTGATACAGAGATGTTACAGAGATGTTACTACAGAGACTGTAATGTTACAGAGATGTTACGGTGATACAGAGATTACAATTATACAGAGATTTACGGTAATGTTACAGAGATGTTACGGTGATACAGAGATGTTACAGAGATTTTACTGTAATGTTACAGAGATGTTACGGTGATACAGAGATTTTACTGTAATGTTACAGAGATGTTACGGTGATACAGAGATTTTACGGTAATGTTACAGAGATGTTACAGTGATACAGAGATTTTACGGTGCTACAGAGATGTTACGGTGATACAGAGATTTTACTGTAATGTTACAGAGATGTTACGGTGATACAGAGATTTTACTGTAATATGTTACAGAGATGTTACGGTGATACAGAGATTTTACGGTAATGTTACAGAGATGTTACGGTGATACAGAGATGTTAGAATGTTACAGAGATGGTGATACACGGTAATGTTACTTAGGGTTGATATTAATGTTACAGAGATGTTACGGTAATGTCACAGAGATGTTACGGTGCTACAGAGATGTTACGGTAATGTCACAGAGATGTCACGGTGCTACAGAGATGTTACGGTAATGTCACAGAGATGTTACGGTGCTACAGATATGTTACGGTAATGTTGCAGAGATGTTACAGTAATGTCACAGAGATGTTAATGTAATGTCACAGAGATGTTAATGTAATGTCACAGAGATGTTACGGTGCTACAGAGATGTTACGGTAATGTTGCAGAGATGTTACTGTAATGTCACAGAGATGTTACGGTGCTTACACTTGATTGGCTCTATAACTCTCTCTCCTCTCTACCTGTAGCTGGTGTGTGGTGAGAGCATACACTAGATTGTCTCCATGACTCTCTCTCCTCTCCACCTATAGCTGGTGTGTGGTGAGAGCATACACTTGATTGGCTCTATGACTCTCTCTCCTCTCCACCTGTAGCTGGTGTGTGGTGAACACATACACTTGATTGACTCTATGACTCTCTCTCCTCTCCACCTGTAGCTGGTGTGTGGTGAGAGCATACACTTGATTGTCTCTATGACTCTCTCTCCTCTCCACCTGTAGCTGGTGTGTGGTGAGAGCATACACTTGATTGGCTCTATGACTCTCTCTCCTCTCCACCTGTAGCTGGTGTGTGGTGAGTGCATACACTTGATTGTCTCTATGACTCTCTCTCCTCTCCACCTGTAGCTGGTGTGTGGTGAGCGCATACACTTGCTTGTCTCTATGACTCTCTCTCCTCTCCACCTGTAGCTGGTGTGTGGCGCCGTTGTCTTGTGGCAGCCGTCGCATCATCCAAGTCGATGCTGCACACTGGTAGTGGTTGAGGAGAGACCCCCCCACATGATTGTAAAGTGCTTTGGGAGTACAGCAATACACAATACAGCGCAATATACATACATCATTCATTCATTCCTCACTGTAAAACCTCATTGGTAGCTGGACTGCTCAAGTCCTACCCGTCACCCACCGTACGCTGCCACTTTGATGAGGAGGGCTTGGAGGCCACTTGATATGATCTCTCTGAGCAGCTCGGCCTGGTCTCGACGCCACAGGTACGCCAGCGGCTGGAGCTGCAGTCTCACACACCTGCAGAGAGAGCCACAGCGTCAAGCCCAGAAATGAGAGAAATCAAGGGCGTAGAATTAGGGGGAATGCTAGGGACATTTCCCAACCTATATCCAGCGACTACCAAATTGTCCATAGCAATAATTTTGATCAAACAATTAAATATGTAAAAAAAAAAAAAAAAAAAATCTGATGCATCTAAATATGTCATATCATTGATATTACCTAATAGTCCAGGTGATATGTGAAAATAATGTTCACTTTTGCATAAAAGCATGAAATTTGGTACACTTGTATAGTTTGCGGCCCTAATCATTTTCAGATGTGGAGCCATCGCAAAAAACACCTCGTGGTTGCCATGGCGACCATTTTACTTTCCGCTATAACCAAATGATGTATTTTGTGTCATATCTCCAGAACCAAACATGATAACACAGAAAGGTGATGTCTACCCCTATGTTTTAAAGGTCAAGGATTACAATGATACCATATACAGCAACCTAAACTGTTCAGGTTCAACTTAATTTTTGATTATTAATATGCATTGCTAAGAACTTTAAAAATTATTTTCTCAATATTTAGATTTTTTTGCACCCTCAGATTCCAGATTTTCAAATATTGTCCAAACCAAACATCAATGGAAATATCATACATTCAGCTTTTATATGATGTATAAATCTTAATTTTAGAAAATGGACCCTTATGACTGGTTTTGTGGTCCAGGGTCACATATATAGTGCTCTGCTCTTATGTCCCCAACAAAGTCAAAAGCAAACCTACGCCCTTTGAGAGAAACACAAAGCAAACTAAGCAAGCGTGGAGGAGGATCTGGATGGATGTGAAGACAGGGCGGCACTCCGACACCACTTCAAAGATAAATTAGCGCTCGCTCTCTGGTTTGGCAGAACGCCACCGCCGCGTTCATGTGACACGGCTGGATGTCCGCTCAATGCCAGCGTCACAGGTCAAACTGAGCACTCGGGTGATTAGGGCGATTAGCACGATACGGTCGAGCCCCGCGGCATTACGGGCTGTCAGGTATACAGATGGGGTTACACCATTTACCCCGCGGTATCAGCGGAGGAACAAATAGCTGACTGACAGCTCAAGTGAGCTGAAGGAGAGACCAGGACGGAGTGAAAAACACATGCACAGCATGTTCAGAGAGTCCGTCTAATGTTCAGAGTCACTGGTAGTTTGACATCCTAAAGAGAGAAACTCCACGGTTCTACATGCTAGACACAAGGGGTGTAACGATTCATTGATATGGATCGATATATCGATACAATGTATGACGATACGATGCATCGATGCCACGCGTAAAATATCGATATCTGTCATATAAAAAGGCACCTTTATTTTGGCACTGTTCACATTTTCATATAATGTCCGTCTATGTATTACCACCAACGCGTGCATTCTCGTTCAATCTCACGTACCAGGACTCGATATAAGCACTGCCCGAAGCATATAAGACGCTCGGGATTGTTGGAGTAACAGTCGAGCGCTGTGTGAGAAGTTTTCCGCGCACACATCTGAAGCGCACACACACACACAGACAGCCGCGTCAACTCTGATCTCTCCTCCGCTTTTTTGAGCATGGATGAATAAATTCAGACAAAACTACATCAAAATGCATGTTTTGGCTAATATCCTTGTAAACAGTAGGTTAAGAAAAGCATATGTCTTAATGTAAACAGTGGAGAAAACAGGCATGTGTATCAGTAAATTAAATCTGTGCTTTCGTTCTTAAAGTGAAAGAAAACTAATAATAAATCTAATGCTGTCAAAGAAAAATACAATTGCTCACTGCTCCTGATTATTTAACCTTTGTGACATCAAAAAGTATTCATTTACAGGCTATTTAATTTATACAGTGAAGACTTTGCAGTTATTTTACATTTCTGTAGCGTACCTGAATGTATTTTAGACTGAGCTGAAAACCTGAAAAGCACTGTTTATTGAACTTGTGTCTGTCTTCTATTGTATTTATTTTCTACTATTGCTTGTAATTTGGTTATCTGTAGAAAACATGTTTAGCATGTTCAAAGCAGCATTTTTAGATTTATGTTCAAGTTATATATTTTTGGTTGCATTTGTGAGTTGTTTAAAATAGGTATATAATATGATAATATCGATATATCGATCGATATACTCCTGTATCGAATCGAATCGTAGAATTTTTTGAGGTATTGGCAAATATCGTATCGCTGGGTATGAGAATCGATATCGTATCGAATCGTGACGAACCATACGATTTACACCCCTACTAAAAACAAGGCATTGTTTTGACAATGACATAATGGAGTCTATTAAGTGTTGTGTATGTGTGAGAAAGGCAAAGGAGAAACGAGAGAGAAAGAGGGTCCACTTACACATGCTCCACACGGACTCTCTGGTAGTCGGACAGAATCGCCCCGACGGACACGGCCTCAACGCGCTCCTTCTCCTGAAGAACGAGAGGAAAGCAAATCAAAGATCTGAGACGATAGATGAGAAGCTGCAGGTTCAGATTGCAGAGAGTGCTCCAATGATGGTCAATGTCACACAAATATCACTGGCCTCAGACAACATGGTGATAAATAAACACTAACACACACACACACACACACACACACACACACACATGACCAGCTCCACATTCTCATGTAATTGGTTACAGTACTTTAATAAACCAACTGAAGTATTTACACTACTTATTATATTTTAAATAGGGTAACTTGTAATCTGTAACCTATTAGATAATCCAAAGTGACCTTCCCAGCACCGGTGATGACATTTGGTACGTTTTTTTCACTTTCTGAAATTCACTCATGTTTATTTTGTGCTATAACTAATAGTAAAGCGCTACCGCTTGAACTGAAGCACTACGGCGGTCTGTCACACCACATTTAAGAGCATCAAAACAGCATTTATTGTCTGAATTTTGTGATTAAATGGACAGATGTTAGAGCTGAGACTTTGTTTCTTAACACAAAGCTGTGTGATTATTGGATGAGCGGCATTATAAATACTGTTTGGTGAAGGGAAACCGCAGATCTGGCAACCCAGGCTTGAACTATAGCCTCTTAAGACCCAGGATTTTTTGGGGAAAACATTAGTATTTGTTCATGGCATTACATTGTTTAGAGCATTAGAAGAAAAAAAAGTTTTTGAAAATGATATTTCATTCATATGTTATGCTATGTCATCGGTAGAGGACACCGGAGACTCAATTTTAATTTAAAATAAAGGCATGAATGAACATACACTATATTGCCAAAAGTATTGGCACCCCTTCTAATGAAACGGTTTGAGTGCTTTAGTCATTTCCATGAGTACAAATCTTAATGTTTAAGCATATAATGATATTCTAGGGAATTGTGTGCTTATAATTTTTCCATTACTTATGGCAATATAGTGTACATGGGCAAAAACAACTGATTTTATTAAATCACCAATACATTTTTAGGTTTCAGGATTTTTATATACCAAAACTTTGTATAAAGATGCTTCTCAAATGTTATAACAGAATGATTCGATAAAACATTTTTCTTTATGCAAAATGTTTAAAATGTCCATAACGGTGTTTTCCCTTTATATACGATGTATCTATAAACTGTATATAATTTGTAAAAATAATGTGTTTTGGGGGCAACATGTAATAAAAAAATAAGTGTAATAATGGGAGTTATAACTGATAAGATTGTCATAATAATATATAATATGTCATAGGAATATTGAAATATATTTTCTTTCACTATTCATTTGTTGTGTCGTCCAAAGATGCGTCATAAACATTATTTTAGTCCCGTGTCCTCAGCTGAGAATATGTATAAAATCAATGATTTATTTGATTTGAATATGTATGAAAAAATCAGGATTAAATGATAATTACAAACTATTACATTTGATCACTAAATTAATGAAGAAGAAGACCACGGAGAGAGTGATGATGGTGAAACATCCAATCATTTGGTATCTCTGAAAAGCCCTGAATGTGCTCCATACACGACATCCAGACTTAAAACTGTGGCATGTAACGTCTCAGAGAAATTTACTCAAATATAATGTCCTCATATGAGGACGCAGGGTCTCAGGAGGATAGGTCAAACAGAACCGTTAATGGCGCTGTTTGCTTAAAGGGGTCATATGATGCGATGGAGCGGATTGAGCATCAATACGATCCCTGAAGCTGCAAAGACTAAAGTCTCAAAACCAAAGAGATGTTCTTTATAAAAGTTAACACTCGTCCACGTCGTCCTAAAACACGCCCCCACATGTCTACATCACGGTGTGGGGAGATTTGCATAACTCCGCCCAAATGTATACGCAGTGAAAGTAGGCGGAGCTATTATTCTGGCTGTAGTGTTGTTCTGGAGACGCTGTGTTTCGTTGTGAAAGAGAAACTACTTTGTTTGGGATCCAAAAGAGGACACAACTAGAAATCAGTGGTTAAGTTGTATTTACAACACTGTTCAGAACAGATCAGCACTAATATTGGACTGTGTGCAGCGCATTTACTGTGTCCTGAACCTGAGAGTAGCTTACAATGCTTCTGTGCTCAAAGACTGTTTCTATAAAGTGGAGCAATTCCAGCATCACAAGAACAGTCCGGTGCTTCTGACTCACTGTAATGTGTGTTTCTGCTTCTGACGATTCAGACGTGAGTTTTGAGCCGTGTAGAGTAATGAGTCGTTTCTCCGATCACAAATGCAGACATGGTAATGTGTAAGTCATTATAATCAGTAATTATGTCCCCGCTGGATGCAACACAAATGCCTCATTTGAGATTGGCTTTATTGTTTTAGTCTTTAGACACTCTTCACAATACGGTGAGGGGCGGAACATTTCCGTCTCATGCTTGAGGTATTCGGCCAATCACAACACAACTGGCCAATCAGAGCACGCCTCGCTTTTCAAAACGATGAGCTTTGTAAAAATCAACACGTTTCAGAAAGGCGGAGCAACTATAATGTACAGTATGTGGAAAATTATGGTTTTTAAACCACATAAACACATTGCATTACACCAAATATATAAAATAATGTTCTGTCATATTAAGCAAAATTATGTTAATGCGTACTGTGTTAACTACAACTGCACTAAATTCTACACATGAGACATTTTCTTTACAAACAGCATGAGCTGCAATATTTTCTGCCCACTTTTGATTGACATGATATAATAGTTTCTGATCATCGGCTGATGTGAGACAGTGCTATTATCAGCCAATACTGATTATTGGCAGCTATATTCCCGATATATATCTCTCCTGTAAATGCACGTTATTCTCTCAAACGCTGAATCTGGAGGACCTCCGAGCCATGTGTGCAGCTCATCCCGGTGGTCAAGCTTCAGACATGAACACAGCGTCAGTGCTGGAACGCCGCTCAAGCGCTTTCAGACGCACATGCCTTTGGCAAACCCAGATAAGGCCTATCGCTTTCCATCAGCACTAAACAAGATTGAGCAAACTGCATTAGGCGGAAAATACAAACAAATTACAAGAGCTTTAGGCTACACGCTTTATCTGGCACTGGGAGTGTGTGTGTGTGTGTGTGTGCGTGCGTGCGTGCGTGCGTGTGTGTGAGAGAGAGAGAGCGTGTGTGTGTGCATGTGTGTGTGTGCGGGTATGAGTGTGAGTGTGTGTGTGTGTGTGTGTGTGTGTGCGTGTGTGTGTGAGAGCGTGTGTGTGTGTGTGTGCGTGTGTGTGTGTGCGTGTGAGCGTGTGTGTGTGTGAGTGAGTGTGTGCGTGAGTGTGCGAGAGTGTGTGTGTGTGCACGAGTGTGAGTGTGAGAGAGTGTGTGTGTGTGCGTGTGTGTGTGTGTGTGTGTGAGTGTGTGTGTGTGTGTGTGTGTGAGAGCTTGTGTGTGTGTGCGCGAGTGAGTGTGTGTGTGTATGTGTGTGAGAGCGCGTGTGTGCGTGAGTGTGTGTGTGTGTGTGTGTGTGTGGTGTGTGTGTGTGAGCGTGTGCGTGTGCACGCGAGTGTGCGCGTGCGTGTGTGTGTGTGTGTGTGTGAGCGTGTGTGTGTGAGAGCTTGTGTGTGTGTGCGCGCGCGTGCGTGCGTGTGTGTGTGCGCGAGTGTGCGCGCGCACGCGTGTGTGTGTGTGTGTATAAAGGCAGGAGAAACACACACACACACACACCTGTATGTTCCCATGAGGCAAACAAACAGCAACCTCATGCCGTGTCAATATGAAATCAAACCCTGTGTGCCGTTATTTTGTTCCACAAACACAGAAGCGCTTCTGATGAATCTTCACGCTGAACACTCAACTGACTTGTGCATTACATACTCTTCTGAAATCACAAGAAGAGAATGACCTCAAGACATTGTTCATTAACGACTAGGCCTGTGCCTAATCATGGACGAATCAATTCAATTCACTGGGTTTTGATTCAATTTAAAAAAGAACAAATTCAATTTGATCTGTTTAACAATTCAGTTCATAATTAACTAAAATGCATTTACGATGGTGTTCTGCACATGCTTCACCCAATGCATCTTAGACAAGACAATGTCTCCTCTTTCAGACTAGTGGAAAGAAAACATACATAGTTCACATGTAAGTGTATATTTTATTGCGGTTTATCTATTTGTGTCTGTAGATTTCCATTAAAACTAAATTAAACACTTTATTTGGACATTTTACTCCTAAAGGTAAGGTGTAAACGTGTTTGTTTTCTGTCTGTTGACAGTGTTGTCTGATTGAAGGAGTAATACAAATCCAAAAGTGTAATATTTTGATTAAATCAAATGACAGTTATGAATCTGGCTTTACTCAATCTCGGTTTTCTGTGCTGGAAATCACATGAGAAGTGATGGGATCCCATCAATGCCACAAATATAGGCAAAGAGATGTCCGCTATACTTCAACGGATGCTGCATAATAACTACATGTATAACGGTGTAAAAATGATCTGATTTCCGTCCGTGTTCATCTCCCCGAACACCACTGGATCTCACAGGTATTATAACAGAACAGGACTCGACAATATGAGTCTGAAGAATGAACAATAAGATTATGAGGGAATAATCAGCGCTTTGTTTCTCGTATAGAGAATTATATTGTTTTATTCACATTCACTATGAACCATACGGACAGAAAACAGACCAATCAAGATTCTGTGAAAATTACAACATACGGGTCATTAACCTCAAAATAAAACCATTAAATAAACATTTATTGATATCAAATTAAATCATTTGATTTGTATCATTTGAACGGCAACATTTCTCAGTTTTAGTTAAGTTGAAGTACTAAAATAACTTCAAAACTTGGACTAAAAATAACAGAAATAACTCAAATCACTATAAAATATTGATAAAATATTAAAGACACTTCAATGGTACAGTGGGGCGAAGCATTATTTGACCCCCTGCTGATTTTGTGCGTCTGCTCACTGAGAAATAAATTATCAGTCTATTATTTTAATGATAGGTTTATTTGAACTGAGAGACAGAATAACAACAAAACAAGTTATCAATTGATTTGCATTTTAATGAGTCAAATAAGTATTTGACCCCCTATCAATCAGCAAGATTTCCGTCTCCCAGGTGTCTTTTATACCGGTAACGAGCTGAGATTAGGAGCACTCTCTTAAAGCTTGTTACCTGTATAAAAGACAATCAATCAATCAGAATCCAAACTCTCCACCACGGCCGAGACCTAAGAGCTGTCCACGGATGTCACACAAGGCAGGAATGGGCTACAAGACCATCGCCAAGCAGCTCGGTGTGAACGTGACAACAGTAGGTGCGATTATTAAACACAAAATAACAATCAATGTCCCTCCATGCAAGAGTCTCAATGATCATGAGAATGGTGAGGAATCAGCACGGGAGGATCTCGTCAATGATCTCAAGGCAGCTTGGGACCATAGTCACCAAGAAAATAATTGGTAACACACTACGCCGTGAAGGCGCCCGCAAGCTCCCCCTGCTCCAGAAAGCACATGTACTGAAGTCTGCCAGCGATTCAGAGGAGAACTGGGTGAAGTGTTGTGATCAGATGAGACCGAAATCCAGCTCTTTGGCATCAACTCAACTCGCCTATGCTGCATATGACCCCAAGAACACCGTCCCCACTGTCAAACATGGAGGTGGAAACATGCTTCGTGGGGGGGGGGGGGTCTACTAATGTGACAGGACAACTGCACCGCATCAAGGGACGATGTACCGCATTGAAAACGGGTCGTGGATGTGTCTTCCAGCATGAAAATGACCCAAGGCAACAAAAGAGTGTCTCAAGAAGAAGCACGTGAAGGTCCTGGAGTGGCCGAGCCGGTCTCATAGACAATCTGTGGAGGAGCTGAAGGTTCGAGTAGACTCGAAGCCTTAATGACTTGGAGAGGATCTGCTAAGATAAGTGGGACAAAATCCCTCCCGAGATGTGTGCAAACCTGCTGGACAACTACAAGAAACGCCTGTCCTCTGTGAGCATGTTTTGCGAAGGGGTCAAATGCTTATTTGACTCATTAAGAAGCTAATCAAACGTTTTTATGGATTTGTTGTTGTTGTTATTCTGTCTCACTGTTCAAATAAACCTTTACGATTATACACTGATTTATTTTTCAGTGGGCAAATGTACAAAATCAGCAGGGGGTCAAATACTTTTGTCTTTTTGGAACGACATCAGGCTGAGTAAATGATGACAGATTTGTATTTTGCTCTATGTAATCTATTTAAAATGCATTATTTCATACTAAGCATAGTTCAAATCTATTAATCTATTTACTGACATATTGCTCAAAACTTACTGATATCAAAATTATAATTACACTTAACTACTTGTGCACATTTCTTAACATTAAGCCTAAAATCTGTTTCAATGTCAATATTGATGAGGATTGTGTGATTTTTTAATAATTTCAGTCTTTAAATGTAAGATATTACATTATATTAGCACAATCACATATATTTCAGTTTATCTTCTGCATAATTAAAGTGCATTAAGAACTAAATTAGTTGTTCCAGACTTTAAGTATACCGTGTTTTATTAAGTATAATAAAATATATTTGCAATAAGTCCACTTTAGCACACTCAAATATACTTAGTTTATCTTTAGTTGGACTTCTGCACAATTCAAGTGCATTAAGAATAAAATGAGTAATTAGCTAAATTGCCATGTTTTTATTAAGTACGTAAATAATCACATGTATTCGTAGCATGAAATAAATGTCTTTCAAATACGTGTAAGGGAAATACTAAAAGCAGAACAAATGTCTGCTTCAGAACGGATCGAGGCTGTAAATGTCACGTCGACAGTAATCAAATAAACGTGAGCTGGAGTTATTTAACGAGGACGGTCTCCAGCTGCAAACCCGCTCAGGTGAAGCTCTCTTCTATTAGCCGCGCTATCGATCGCCGCCGTCCTGCGAGTGACCCGAGAGGTCATCATTTATGTATTACGCTGGTTTAAAGGTGTCCATTTTGTTTTATGTTCTTTTGCAGCAGTAATGTGGAAGTAATCAGAGACGGTTTGATTCTCCTCGCGGCGGGAGAAATCCACACGGCCTTCTGAAGCCGCCGGATCAAAGCAGAAGCAAAGGTGTGTTTGGAGGGCCTGTCGGACCCCGCTCTCGCTCGTCTGCTGCTGTCGATACCGGAGCACGGGGCCCCGCGGGGACCGTAAAGAGCAGCTTAGCTCCGCCTCTGATTGCTGTGTGCTTCGGAAGCAAGCGCTTGGACATCTGAAGGTGATCGAGCGCTCGTTGGATCTCGGGACAGGAGAAAATACCCCTCCTGCACAAACACAACCACTATTCATGCACACGTACAGTCTCAAACTCTTAATACAAGATATTCTTCACAGCTGTGGTAGGAAAATAAAGCCAGACAGATAGAAAAACGATTAAGATATTTGACATTATCATATATATATATATATATGTCCCTGGAGCACAGACGCAGTCATAAGCAGCACAGGTTTATTTGTAGCTATAGACAACAATACATTGTATGGGTCAAAATTATACATTTTTTTTATGCCAAAAATCATTATGATATTAAGATCATGTTCCATGAAGATATTTTGTACTGTAAATATATAAAAACTCAATTTTTGATTATTAATATGCATTGCTAAGAACTTAATTTGAACAACTTTAAAGGTGATTTTATCAATATTTAGATTTTTTTGGCACCCTTTCAAATATTGTCCGATCATAACAAGCCATACATCAATGGAAATATTATTTAAAATAAGCTCCAGGGTCACATATGACTAAAAAACTAAACCTTTTTCTAGTAAATTCTTATTAAACCGGTTCTTAAGTGAAGATCCTGAATACAAATGTTGTCTACTTGCATTTAAAGCAGGACTGACCATATAATATAATATAGAATAATATAATATAATATATAAAACAGGTTAATTAATGCTTGTAGAACTTAATGCTTTACTGTATCAACATCAGTTAAGCTTTCATTTATTATAATTAATGTTTATTTCAACATGAAACATTCAATAAAGGAAACTAATTTCCGCAACAACAACAAAAAATCAGAAATGCAAAGACAAAAGTAAAAATAAATAAATTAAATTGGAAAAAAAAGTTTTTTCAAAATTGCAATTTATTAAATGTGAAATATGAACTCACAACTGCGACAAAAAACAGAATTAAGTTTTTTTATTCTATGGCAGAATTTGTTTTAACTGTAAACTCAGAATTCTGAGAATTTTTTTTTGAAATTGTGAAATATGCAAAAACATAATTACGAGTCTATAACTCACTATTGTGAGATAACAATGTTTATTATTAGACAGCTATATTAGAAGACGAGCTAGACCAAAAACAAATACAACAACAAATACACAAGAGAAGTACTATACTCTAAAATTACAATGAAAATGGAAAATATAACAATTAAAACATAGCCGTAAGAGAAAGAGGAGTATTTTTGGTCCGTGTCGTGGCACTCTATAATGATATAGAGATGAATCCACTCAGATTAGAGCAGTGTAATTAGTGTTTGTGAGATGTGCTGCTGTAACGAAGGTGCTGCGTGTACAGTACACGTACAGTAGCTCACAGATCATTATATTTCACAGCAGAGCGCCGATATTTGTCTTCTGTCATTAAACTGCACTGCTTTCGGCACACAAGCTGTGTTCGTGATGTGTGAAGATTTCATCTGCTCTATTAATTATTACAATTATGAATTATTATAAAATTAATTTCCATGCATTCAGGCCATTAATAAACACGGGCATGTTTGACAGATAATTGCATGAGAATTTCAGTATTATTTTTTTATTTTCATTTTAACTTTTAGAAATCGTATTAAAAATATTACTCTTAAAAGCATATCAGAAATATTGAGGGTCAGAGATGTGCCATAAAACAAGATGTGTGCTAATCAATTACATCTCAAATGTTG
>CM049806.1:646120-728620 GCA_027422405.1 Ptychobarbus kaznakovi | reverse complement strand
GTAAGATGTGTCCAGTACTGCCCCGCGAGCGCTAGGTCTGAGTCCCAGAGCAGTGTCACCGCTCTCCGCGTCTGTTCTGAACTTAGCTATGGTTCAGCTGTAAGATGTGTCCAGTACTGCCCCGCGAGCGCTAGGTCTCACTACGAACATAATTCATCTGTTAATATGCGCATAGTTTGTTACTCAGACGCAGGCAGTGCGCTGAATGACACAAAAGTAATACAGCCAAAACCACCGCATATAGTCACTTTTTAGTGCAAGTTAGATGTATATTGATTTTATCAGACGATGTCGCGATTATAAATCAGGATTTAAGGAGTATAGTAAGTGTTTCCTGATTAACACGCAGTATTAATGGGTACCAAAACTCGTCATGTATGCAAACTTGACGCAATGGCGTCATGAATATGCAAATTAATATGTGACGTCACCTGCTGCCACAAGTTTCTTTTGTTTGGAAACAACATCAAGTCTCTACTGTGCAGAGATTATAAAAAAATATAAATTAATAAATAAATAAATAAATAATTTCGATAGAGATGTTTATTGGCGAAATAATGGTTCTATAGTAAATGTTAATATAGTTTAGCGTGTTTCAAACAAGTGAATCTTGTTTAAAGTTACATGCGGTGGCCGTGCTGGAGCTTCTCCTGAGTGAACAGTGTCCACAGCTCCAGGTGTGTGTGTGTGTGTGTGTGTGTGTGTGTGTGTGTGTGTCTACTGCTCCAGGTGTGTGTGTGTGTGTGTGTGTGTGTGTGTCCACTGCTCCAGGTGTGTGTGTTCACTACTGTGTGTGTGTGTGTGTGTGTGTGTGTGTGTGTGTGCCCACTCCTCCAGGTGTGTGTGTGTATGTGTGTGTGTGTTCTCTACTGTGTGTGTGTGTGTGTGTGTGTGTGTGTGTGTGTGTCCACTGCTTCAGGTGTGTGTGTGTGTGTGTGTGTGTGTCCACTGCTTCAGGTGTGTGTGCACTTGGATGGGTCAAATACAGAGAACACATTTCACTGCTGGTTATACTCTGTATAATTGTATATGTGACAAATAAAAAAAAAATATATATATATATATTTTATTTTTTTTACCGATAACCGATTATGGTAAAATGCTTAAATATCGGGGAAAATATCGGTAAACCGATATATCGGTCGATCTCTACTAATTATATTCTGTATAATTGAGTATGTGACAAATAAAAGAACCTTGAACCTTGACCATGCTTTCCCAGATATCGGTATCGGCTGTCAAAAAGCCAACATCGGTCAATCTCTAAATATTGCACCCCCTGCGATCAGTGCTGGACATCACAGCTGCTGGTGTGAGGTTTATCACGGGGGTGTGATCAGTATGAGTGCTGGTGATGCCTGGTGTACCTTCACAAGCTTGAGCAGCTGGTAGAGATCCTCCACCTCGTCTCCTTCAGTCTGGCTGTATTCTCTCCCTGTGTGCAGACTGGAGCCCTCAATAGTGCGCCTGTACAGGGGAACATCCATGGCCTCGGCGTACAGATCCACGGCCTGGTGACCCACCGTCTGATACATGTAGCTGTCCAGCTCATCTGGACCTGACACACAACGCATGTTGAACATCATTCACACAAGCCACACGGAGAGTGATGTAAGAGATGAGACAAACTGCTCAAAGTCTGGGATCAGTAAGATCTCTTCTGCTCACCAACGGTATCAAAAACACAGTACAAATTCTGAAATATTATTGTAATGTAAATCAGATGTTTTCTATGTGAATATGTGTTAAGATGTAATTTATTTATGTGTATTTTCAGCATCATTTCTCCAGTCTTCAGAGTCACAAGATCTTCAGAAATCATAATAACATGCTACTCAAGAAACATTTCTGATTATTATCAATGTTGAAAACAGTCGTGCTGCACAATATTTGTGTGGAAACCGAGATTAATTGTATTTTTTAGGATTGACAGATTAATAGAAATCTTTTATATCATTCAAAAGTGTTGGGGTCAGTTTTGACATACTAATATTGTTTTTAGCGCAATCACTTTGCTGTGTCTGAGGAGGTTTTAACTAGTTTTTATTAAAGTTATCACATGCCATACTGCAGGACACTCGCTTACACGTGCAAATACAGAAATAATAAATCATGTGTTATCGTTATTATTATGTGTTAACTATGATCTCACCGTGTTTGTGAGGCATGAGGTTCGCGAGAGCCACGATGGAGTGACCAGCTGACACACACTGCTGCATGTTATAACAGCTGTCCTTCCCGCCACTGAAACACACACACACACACACACAGAGAGACACACGCGCACACAGAGACACACACACACACACAGAGACACACGCACACACACAGAGAGAGAGACACACACACACGCACACACAGACACACACACACACACACAGAGAGACACAGACACACACACACACACACACACAGAGAGAGACACACACACACACAGACACACACACACACACACAGAGACACACAGACACACACACACACACACACACACACACACACACACACACACACACAGAGAGAGAGAGACACACACAGAGAGACACACACAGGACACAGAGACACAGAGACACACACACACACACACACAGAGAGAGACAACACACACACACACACACAGAGAGAGACACACACACACAGAGAGAGAGAGAGAGAGAGAGAGAGAGACGCACACACACACAACAATCACTGACCAGCTCCAATATCTACACAACTCTCTGCGTCGTATTCAAGTGTTGTTATAAACACAGTCGCGTCACGTTACCTGATCAGCGCAACAACTCTCATGACGTGTATTTCACAGCTGCTCTCAACACACACACACAAACTCAAACAATGCAGTCAGTGCTGCTGATCATCACACACGTGTTTCTTCCACTCGGCTGTAAACACACCGGCGCTCTTCCGGCTTCTGAAGGACCCGCAGAGGAGGCTGTCCGATGATCCGCCTGCACGAAACGCTCTGACTGACTTCTAAACAAACCCCTCCTGTTAAACATCACACGGGTTATTCTGCTTAAATATCTGTTATAAGTGCAGCACATGCTGTTATATGAATGCAATAAACTAAAGTCAAGCACACTGCTGCATACTGAATGAAGAACTGTATTCATTCACTGAAAAATGGCTCAGTAATTGCTAGTAAATTACAAAAATAAACAGCAACATATTGAATTAATGTGAAATGCTCTATGTCAAACGATTAATCGCATCCAAAATAAAACGTTTTGTTTACACAATATATGTGTGTGTACTGTGTATATTTATTATGTATATATACATACACACACATGCATGTATATATTGAAGAAACATATGTTATGTTTATATATTAAATATATTTATCTGTAACATTTTCGAAATATATATTGTGTGTGTGTGTGTGTGTGTGTGTGTGTGTGTGTGTGTGTGTGTGTGTGTGTGTGTGTGTGTGTGTGTGTGTGTGTGTGTGTGTGTGTGTGTGTGTGTGTGTGTGTGCGTGTGTGTGTGCGTGTGTGTGTGTGTGTGTGTGTGTACATAATAAATAAACACAGTACTATTCACACATATATGTGACCCTGGAGCACAAAACCAGTCATAAGTCTCAATTTTTCGGAATTGACATTTATACATCATCTGAAATCTGAATAAACAATCTTTCCATTGATGTATGGTTTGGACAATATTTGAAAATCTGGAATCTGAGGATGCAAAAAAATCTAAATATTGAGAAAATCATCTTTAAAGTTGTTCAAATTAAGTTCTTAGCAATGCATATTACTAATAAAAAAATCAGTTTTAATATATTTACAGTACAAAATATCTTCATGGAACATGATCTTAATATCTAATGATTTTTGTCATACATTTTTTTTTATAATTTTGACACATACAGTGTATTGTTGTCTATTTCTACAAATATACATGTGCTGCTTATGACTGCGTCTGTGCTCCAGGAACACATACAATTCAAACAAAAACTTTTATTTTGTATGTGATTAATCACGACTAATCGTTTGACAGCACTAGTATTTACTATAGTATGCAGATGCACACAATCAAACCAGAGACCGGAGAGTGAGCTCTCCCAGCATGAAGGATGAAGGTGCTTTGGCCATGATGATGATGATGATGACGATGATGTTTTCCTCTGAGGGAGAATCGCACCCGACACAAACACTTTCATGTGGGTTTGCTGTGTGTTGATGTTGGGCTTGTGTTGCTCTCAGCTCGTGCCCTGAGCCGGCCGAAGGCAACGCGTTCCCTCTGAGTTTACACAACTGACAGAGACATCTCCCCAGCTTTCTCACGTCTGCTACTGTACGCTAGTGTTTACCCGTCCGGCACAGTTCAAATCAGCCTGGGTTTGTCCACTATAAAGCACTCACAAGCAGAAGTCCAGCAGATGGAGAATGTATATGGCTCCTGTTCTGGAAACAGTCTTTAATTATCAAAAGCTAGAATGTTTTTTTTTCAGTTTTTAAAGAAACAGTTCACCCAAAAATGAAAGATGTGCTACAAACCATTCAAGATATCGATCCGAGAGTTTGTTTCTTCATCAGGTTTGGAGAAACGTGTCTCAGCAATGGATGCTCTGCAGTGAATGGGTCTGATAAAAACATCACAATAATCCACACCACTCCAGTCCATCAGTTAACATCAGAAGTTGAAACTAATCCAGCATTAAGATGTTTTTTTTTAAGGTCCATCTCTTGTCGTCTCTCGCATCAAAATCCAGCTTCATATTAGTTTAGAGCTGTTATGATCTGAGCAGATTTCTCTCCTGATTCAGACCAGAACACTTTATCACTGGAGGAAGAGTTATTATGGATTATGAACTCTATGGTATTTTGTCTTAATGCTGGATTAGTTTCATCTTCTGATGTTAACTGATGGACTGGAGTGCTGTGATGTTTTTATCAGACTCTCATTCTGACGGCACCCATTCACATCCATTACTGAGACACATTTCTACAAACCTGATGAAGAAACAAACTCATCCTGATCTCAGATGAACTGAGGGTGAACACATGCTCAGTAGATTTTCATTTTTGGCTTAATCTTTCCTTTAATAAAAGCTACATGTCACTGATACACTGTGTATAGGAGCGCAGACGCACTGAATGACGTCTTTGGCCTTTTCTATAAACACTGTGGGCATCTCAAAGCTGATTTACACACACACACATGCACGCACGCACGCACGCATGCACGCAAACTCATCTTAGTCTCACAAGGACACAAAAACTTTGCACTTAATAAGAAGCTGTGAAATTATGACACAGACATCCAGAGAGTCTCGGCAGTCAAGGTTTAGCACACAGAGCGCCGCTCCACGTCTATTCATCTTCTTTTAGGAGGACAACAAAACAGCGTCTGTGACACGCTCATCTTGTTGCAGGGACAAATTGCTCCTTAAATTACACTTTGAGCAATTTCGAAGCTTTATCGAAGTATGTGCACCAAAACACACACTGACCTGACAAAGTTATTATTTGCCTTTTTTTCAATTCACTTCTTTACATCTCATGAGAGACGTCCAAAACATGTCTGCTGTGAATTACGGCCTGCTTTACACTGTAAAAAATTACTTTAATTATAGCGGTAATAACCTGTGGTTAACGGTAAGGTACTGTAAAATTTACAGGGACAAGCCGTAAGCTGACGTTCCCAGAATTCCCTGCGCTGCATTTCAAATTGAGTTTTTATTTTAAATAACTATGTTTCTTATTATTTTTTTCTCATCAGTTACACTGTAAAAAATAAGTGTAATTTTAACTGTAAAATTTGGTAAAAATGCTACTGAATAAAACTGTTAATAGGTTGTTCCCGTACTATATGCAGGGAAAAACTGTAAAATATCTAACCAGACATTTCATGTAATTTTACAGTAAAATAATGTTAATTTTTACAGTTTTTAGAAGTAAAAATCACAAATCGATGTATTATTTACAGTCAAAAACTGTAAACTGCTATTCCCAGAATTCCCTGCGTGACTCCACATTTGAAAGTATTTAGTTTAAATAATTATATTTTTGTTATCAGTTATGTACATTTGGGCTTTATGTTACATATTCTGTTGTTTAATGAAAGTTTATTGAAGTATTGAAGTATCGTGTGTTATCATGATGGTGTTTAGTGTTTGCATGAATGAATCTGAGGATCTTTTATATACTTCTGCTTGTGACGAGCTTTGATTCTTCTCTTTTACCTCCTGTATTATTATTATTATTATTATGGTTGTCAGTATGTTAAAAACTGATTTTAATAGCAGCGTGTGTTGTTGAATTTAGTGGTTTACATTCAGATTTCCTTGTCTGTAAAGTACAGTTTCATACTGTAAATTTTACAGTTTTGTTCTGTAAATTATTCTGGCAACCACAGCTGCCATAACTATTTTGTAAAAACTAAAAAAAATGTACAGTGTAGGTTTATTATGGTTATATGATACATCTAATGTTGTTAAATTAATGTTTATTGCATATATCAGTTTATTGAGCTCATCATGATGGTGATTAGTGTTTGTGTGAATGTGCATCTTCCATATATGTTATTATTTAAAAGCTGCTTGTGATTGGCTTTGGTTCATCATGTGATTTTATCATCTCATGCTTTGCTAGTACAAAACAGATTTCAGTACTTTAATCGGTTGGTATATTAACATTATATCAGTTAATGAAATTATGGTATTTAACTGTAAATTTAAGTTAAAACAGTAAAACCTAAAAATGTTACCGTATTTTTTTAAGTAGAATTCTGGCGACCACAGCTGCTGTTTTTTACTGTAAATTTTACTGATTTGTTTTTTTCTGTGTAGGCACATTCCAAGCTCCAGGACGGACCGAACCCTCCCAGGAATAACTTCAGCTTCCTGCAGATTTACAGTATGATTGAGTCATAACTGCGAGTCTATTTACATCATCTGACAAGTATTTCCTCTGCAATGGGAGCGCATTTGTAGCCGCACTTAAAGCAGATGTCTGCCCAGCCTCAAAAGCACCACAAAATCCAGATTGTGACGTTCCGAAGGAATCAGTTCAGCTCATAATTCTTCCAGCGGCCGCAAACACTGTTCAGATGTCATACATCTTCTGCTTTACAGATCCTCGTGGTGCGGTAAAGCTTAAGCGTTTGGCAGGACGATGCATACTCACAATGCACTGCAATTACTTTGGATCTTTAATGGAAAAGCAGCTGTTGGGTTTTAAAACATTCACCCATCACAATGTTTCTCAATAAACATTAATGTTTAGAATTGTTGCCTAATTCAAGTTCATCTCTTTGCATCTCCACAGAGTGCTGTACACTGATCAACATATGTGACTCTGCCACAAAACCAGTCATAAGGGTCTCTTTTTATTGAGATATATATACATCATAAACAATCTTTCCATTGATGTATGGTTTGGACAATATTTAAAAATCTGTAATCTGAGGGTGCAAAAAAATCAAAATATTAAGAAAATCACCTTTAAAGTTGTTCAAATTAAGTTCTTAGCAATGCATATTAATATCAAAAAAATAGTTTTTATATATTTACAGTACAAAATATCTACATGGAACATGATCTTAATATCCTAATGATGTTTGGCATAAAAAGATATATATATATAATTTTGACAAGTTGGCTATTGCTTCAAATATACCTGTGCTTCTTATGACTGCGTTTGCGGTATACAAATGTAATAAATTCTAATGTATTATTAAACATAGTTTAAAATATACAAAAAAATGTATTTGCTAAAATATTTCCAAATATATTAATGTAAATATACACAGTTAAAAATAAAGTTTCTTTATTGACATCAAACCTCGAACATTATTTCCGTTGGACAAAAGGTTGTTTAGATTAATAAAATGTTCTTCACACTAAGAATATAATGTTTTTAAAGAACTGTTCCCTCAAAGGTTCTTGTCTTCTTTTAACCCTAACCTTAACCTTTGGCTTCTTTTGTAAAGATGTCCATATAATTATGCTAAATGATGATGATCTTAAATTCCTAAATTGCATCTTAAAAGTGCAAAGTGCATCAACTCCATATTAGTTTTTTTCAGGAAATCATATGTATTAATACATTTCAGTGACATACTGTAATTATCACATAGTAGCTGCAATGCATTTTGTGATTGTGTATGCATGATCTTCAGCTGGCGTGTACACAAGAACATTTCCATGTCAGTTTTTCCGCCTTTATAAATCCCAGTTAGTAAATGACGACATGTTCAGGTGAATCAACCCCTTAAATATTGCAGATCTTAAATTTAGCGACCTGTTTAAAATCAGCCTTGACCTTGTACCATCCAGAAATAACCGGCATCGCTTTCCTGCGGTGATCCTGTGTTTGTGTAACCGTAATGACTGGATAAGAAAGCTCCATCCATTTCAAGGCCGCTAAGTGAAGTGGGATGCTGTAATTAGGACGTCTGCTCTCTGATATACAATCCGAGGACGGTTGCTTTCTTGCCCGACAAACACAATCTTAATCCAGGAATAAACTCGCGATCAGATTATTGGATCTGACATCAGACGTAGCCACAGAGGCGGTGTTTCCCGAACTTCAAAGCTGTTAGAGGTTTCTCCTGTGATCAAGTATGACACTCCGCAAACACAAAAACCCCGGCCCTCTCGTGTGCCCGCTTGTCTTTTCTTGGACCCCCCCGTCCGCTTGATGCCAAGTAAGCTTGTGTGTTGTCAGCGTGTTTGTGTACGTCTGGAAGGACTGGGATGATGTAATCGAACGCTCTAATCACAGGCACCTGTTCTGCATTCGGGGCCCTATATCGGGGCCCGTGGCTACTAGCTATGGCTGCAATCAAGCCTTCGCTCATATCCCAGTGATCTAAATGATTTAATCTGCTTAAGATATCTGAATGAGATTACACTCGAGAAACAGAAGACCTTCTCCAGAGAAATGGAGAAATGTTCGGCTGGTGGATATATGAACCACTTTTTTTGTTTTGTTTATGAATAGTAGAATATTTAAGAACATGGCTAAAGCCACTACTGTACGTTTGCAGTGTGACTGTAGTTTAACTAGAGTCTAGCAGCTGTTGTTACAACTTTACACCAGTAGGTGGCATTCATAAGCGAATCAGTGAATCATGCATTCAACCACTGATTTATTTGTGAGTGACACGATGACCATATTCTTGTAGGTCAACAGTAGAGCATGGCCTTAGTGATGCCCTTATTATGGGTTCGGTTTCCAGGGAATGCATGAAGTGATAAAAGTCACTTGTACACACAATGTAAGTCACGTTAAATAAAAGCATCTGCCAAATTTAAATAAAGGGCCAGTTGCATTTGACCAGTCTTTTTTCCTTCCTGTTATATATATATACATATTTTCTAAATTCAGTTACATAAAAGCGTAGATTAGCCTGATCCAAAGTTGAATCCTAAAAAAAGACTGATTACCCTGATAACTGCTAGTCGGTCAAACTCGTACTAAACACTGTCTAAGGGTGTATTCACACAAGGAAAGTCCCAAAGTCCACTTGCTTTGGTCCGGATCAAAGGCAAAAAAAATTGACATTGCGCAGATGCGGCTGGAAAATACTGTATTAATGCACTGCAAATGGCAAAAGGCGCATTGCAAGTCACCAAAATTCTATGAGGCTCCGCACCTCCTCACAACCCCAAGTGTGTCCACGACCTGCCATGCTAAACTACAAACACTTCCTCATCCCATAATGCACAGCGCAGCTGACTACGGCAGCTGGTTTAGTCCAAAAATACACAGTTCTTTTTGCAGTTGGGTCTGTTTGAGGTCGGATCGCGCTCTCACTACAAACGGTGAACCGCTCCAGGGTTCGTTTGAAAGTGTGCCGAGACCACCTCTTCAAGGAGGTACGCTTGTTTGGTCCGCTTTTGGTGCGCACCCAAGTGTGACTGCTACATTCTCACCGGTCCAAACGAACCACATCAAGAGGGGAAACAAACTCTAGTGCGATTCAACCCAACTAAATGAGGCAGGTGTGAAAGCAACCTTAGTTTATGCACCTGGCCCAAAATAACTGTCTTTATGAATGAGTCATTGAATTAATCACTATACCTATTTGTTCTAAAACGCTGTTTCATTCAGAACTAAATGAGTCATTGAATCAATCACTGAACCTGTTTGTTTTAAAACACTGAGCCTGTCCAAATACTCACCCTTGGTCTTGGCACAAACTGTCACGGGTCTTAAAAACACCAATGCACAATGTCCTTAATGCACACTAAATCTACACTCAAACACCTCAAATACCACTCTCGAATACCACCTATCACCCGAGATCTTGCAAGAAGTCACTGAAACCTTTCCAGTTTAAGTTAAATATAAATAATAATTAGATATTACATATAATTTGGTAGTAAAACATAAAGTGTTGCTCATTTTATTGGTGCAAAGATGAGTTTGTGTATTTTGCACAACATTGGCACCTGCTTATCACTTAATTAGAAGCACCACAGTTATAAAATTGTATCACGCTGTAAAGACTACTGAACAGACACACAGACACAGACACACAACACAGACACACACACACACACACACACACACACACACACACACACACACACACACACACACACACACACACACACACACACACACACACACACACACACACACACACACACACACACACACACACACACACACACACACACACAAAAAAAAAACACTGTTAACACTTTAATTATTATAACTATGTCCCATCAGATACTGAAAAGTTATTCACACACTTGTGGTCTTTACACCCACTTGAACACTTGGCCAAATACAGGAGTGTATCATGTAAGTAGACAAGTGCTCACGTGCAAAGACTGCAAGTGTGAGTATTTGGACAAGCCCTCTGATTCATTCATAACTAAATCAGTGACTGAGTCAGTGAATCATTCACTGAACCAATTGGGAATGAACTGAACTACTGTGTGTTGCAGTGATTCTGCTGTGGATTTGTTTGGAACTATATCAAACACAGACTAACACACCATTGTGACAATATCAAAACAAAAAGATATTCAGAATTATTGTATATTATACCATTATATGCCCTACCTGCTTAATTCTCCAGCAACCTCTCTGTATTAAGTGACCCTGGACCACAAAACCAGTCATAAGGGTAAATTTTTCGAAATTGAGATATATGCATCACCTAAAGGGAGAATTAATAATATTTCCATTGATGTATGGTTTGTACAATATTTGTAAATCTGGAATCTGAGCGTGCAAAAAAATCTAAATATTGAAACAATAATCTTCAAAGTTGTTCAAATGAAGTTCTTAGCAATGCATATTAATAATAAAAAAATTAAGCTTTGATATATTTACAGTACAAAATATCTTCATGGAACATGATCTTAATATCCTAATGATTTTTGGCATAAAAGAAAATGGATAATTTTGATCCATACAATGTATTTTTGGTTATTGCTACAAATATACCCCAGCGACTTAAGATAGTTTTTTTGCTCTAGCGACACATATTACTTAATATATGCTCTGGTATTTTCTTTAACATATTGAATTTGTTGTGGGTTTTACACATCCCCCCCCCCCACACACACCAGAGTAGTGCAACTGTGATTAACATCATAAAATTCAACTCCATAACAGTAGCTTGTATCTGGTCAAACTACAGTTTAAAAGTAGTTTCCTGAAACCATTGTGGTCCTGTAGTTTATAACCACGGCCGCTTCTCCACACAAGTCAACAGAGACCCGATAAACTCCCTCCACAGGGGACGAGACAAATCTGTTAAAACCATGAAGAGAAGAGCGATTCCAGAGTAGAACATGATGACTGACTTCTCGCACACATCCGGGTCTTTCTCAGAAATGAGCTCCAGCGTACATGAAGTGCTTCAGAAAGCAGCTGCCACATGGGAAACATTATTTCCCCCAATCAGAGTTATTATCTGAACCAGCACCCTTTGAAAAGATGTGCTAGACAACACTCTCTTAAATGCTATAATAGCACTTATAATACTGGATGTGACTGTTTAATGTGTTTGAATCCAAAGCTCTGGCCTTGAAGATCTAACACGGCCCAGATGTGAGTGTTGAGGTATTTGCACCCTCCCATTGTCTTGTCTAAAATCAAACAATTGTACTTTTCTTCTGTGTTTTCGCCATGCCTGTCTCCTCTCCAACGTGCCCTGTGCATGAAAACTCACACATGCTTCTCTTTTTCAGTTCAGATGTAACCCAAGCGCAGATCCAGGGTCATCAGAGCAAACCGGTCACTCAATTTCTCATCAACGTTACTTTTGGAGTACGAGACTTAATTCAAAACAGAGGAATGATCCGAAAACTGAACTCTATGCATTTCCACACAAGTGCATAAACATGTACTGTATCTGGCACACACCCAGCAAACAGAGCCATTGTGATCAGTATCCCAACAGCTTCATGAATCCATTCTGAGAATGAACACGGTTCAGTGTTTGATGCAAAGGAAAATATTTCAAATAAAATATTCATTTTAGTTTACTTTTTTAACAATATTCATTGTCTCTCATTCATCTTACTTACATTTTAATCAGTTCTGTAGAATTGTTCTACTTAAATTTATGCAAGCTTTTGTGTGTGTGTGTAGCTTTTATTTCTTTATTTTATTTTAAATTTAAATGTATGTTTCACACAACACAATTTGTTAATTAAGGCCATTGTTAGTCAGTCCGTGATTTACAGTGGTGGAAAGAGTACTGAAAAAACATAATCAATTAAAGTACCATTACCTTCCAGAAAATGTAGTGTGAGTAGAGCAAAAGTACTTGTCCAAAAAACGACTTGAGGAAGAGTAAAAGAGTAGCCTATTTAAAAGTACTGAGTATTGAGTAGTGAGTACTGAGCTGTGGATACTACCCCGTCATAATAAAAAAACACTGTACACTGCATTTTTTTATTTAAAAAAACATTGTGTATTCTGTAATTCACATTATCTTGTTTGTCATATAGAATATCTATCATCCAGCAGTTTTAATGTTGACTGTCAACTCTTTTAAAACATCAAAACTGTATTCAGTTGAAGAAAAGATTAGTTATTCTCAGTATAATCATCCCCATTTAAATCATAAACTTTGAAAATATAATTTAAAAGCATGTGTAAGGCCACTGAGACAGCATGCTGGTGTTGCACATAACATATTAATGTTTAGAACAGTACAAATACCATTACAAACACCATTAGAAACTCATAGTTCACTATCACACACCATGATATGGGTTCAAATGAGAGCCCATATTATCATTTTGTAATAAAGAATAAGATAACTAAACTTGATAATTTATGTTACTATTTTAGCATAAATGCACATTGTTCTATAAGGATGACATCATGCCATACTTTTACACATTTACTCGAATTGTTATGCTGATAAACAAATTGTAAGGAAAAATGCATTAAATAGTATTTCTGGTGAAACTTTTTCGAAAGAAAGCAAATGCACCACGTCTCTTTGCTGAGCCGCGGCGGCCTCTGTGAATCTGCAGCATCCACAACTGAATGACACAAAAAGTGTCGAACTTGAAATTGTTTATATGCGAGTGCACTTGCTAAATGAAGGCGGATTGTATAAAATGGATCAAACACTAAATTATTAAAGAGCTGCAGTTTTATTACATCACGTGCTGACACAGATGCAGTAGCCTAGGCTATATTAACGCTACGGGTCATCAATAAGGTGCATATTGGTACTCGTTTTAGTGTTTCCAAAACATCTAGGTTACGTACGTAACCCCCATTCCCTGATGGAGGGAACGGAGAAGTTATGTCGTGACGACATAGGGGATTTACTTGGAAGCCCCGATCATCTCTGATTAAGAGAAAATGCCAATGAAATTGGCTAGTGGATTTTGCATACCTGAGCCACTCCCCGTGCATATGGGTATAAAAGGGCGACAGGTGCGTCCACTGATTAGGTTTTACGTTGAGGAGCCGAGACGAGTCCCTGGCAACAAGCGATGGTTCAAGATTGTGGCATGGGGACATAACGTCTCCGTTCCCTCCATCAGGGAATGGGGGTTACATACGTAACCTAGACGTTCCCTATCAGTCGGTCACTACGAGTTATGTCGTGACGACATAGGGGTCCTATGGAAAGCGCCACAAGCTGAACCCCGTCACAACCTTGTGGCATGCAGATGTTGACAAGCGAGTGCGTGACAGACAAATGCTATGCAAGAGGTTGCAACCTTCCTACCGTCCCAGCGCAAATTCGCTAACCTTGGTGCCCACCGGGACCACTGAGTACATCGCTGCTGGAGATAGCCAAGCCACTGTTCCTTTCCCCACGGAATCGGAAGGGATTTCGACCTTCAGTGAAAGACAGCTTCAGGTCTTTCCTATTTGTTGTTACAGCTTGCCATAACGGCAGGGAAGCGAGCCTTCCAGAGAAGGGCGCTACGGAGGCCACATCCTGCCCGAAGGGAGGTAACATGTGGAGACACTGATATGGACTGGCCCAGGCTTGGGGCAGTACTACATACGACTGGACTCTGGGGCAGATCCTACTTAGGAGTAGGGAGGAGGGCTGCCAGCAGAACCTGACAGAAGCTCTGTCACAGGGAAGACACGGGTTTACCGTGAGGGAAACCTTACCATGGAAGAATACACATATGGGATTACCCGAGGGGGAATCAGGCCATACGGACACCTAGCCCAGTACAGGGGCTGACCGGAGACCCGGGCGAGCTAACACCAGTACTGGGCCTGGCGTCAGACTGCTCCGCCCAGTCTGAATGCTGGGGGTGCTTGGAGGATTCCACCAGGGTTCACCGTCCGGGGAACTGAACTGGGGGAGAAAAAAGGCGCTCGTATCCCCGGGTGAGGGGAAATGGCACAGAAAGCGTGACACCGGCCAGTTCTTCCCGCCCATTACTTACCCAACACACGGGAAGAAACTGGCTCAACGCAGAGATTGTAGAATCTTGCAAAGGTGTTCAGTGTCGCCCAGCCCGCAGCTCTGCAGATGTCTGCCAAAAATGCGCCGTACGCCAATGAATGGGAGGAGGCAACACTCCTGGTGGAGTGAGCCCTCATCCCCAGGGGGCACGGCTTGCCTTGCGACTGGTACGCCAAGGCGACGGCCTCCACTATCCAGTGGGCCAACCTCTGTTTGGAGACAGCCTTCCCTTTCTGCTGCCCTCCGTGGCAGACGAAGAGCTGCTCAGAGCTTCTGATGCTCCGGGTGCGGTCCACGTATATGCGCAATGCTCTTACGGGATACAGCAACGCTAAGGCTGGATCTGCCTCCTCCGAGGGCAGTGCTTGCAGGTTCACCGCCTGATCGCGGAAGGGCATGGTGGGAACCTTAGGCACGTATCCAGGCCGGGATCTCAAGACAACGTGAGAGTAGACCGGCCCGAACACAAGGCACTCTTCGCTTACCGAAAATGCCTGGAGGTCCCCGACCCATTTGATGGAAGTGAGCGCGGTCAGGAGCGCTGTCTTAAGAGACAGGAACTTCAGCTCGACTGAGTCCAGCGGCTCAAAGGGGCCCCTCTGAAGTCCAGCCAGGACGATAGAGAGGTCCCAAGAGGGCACAAGGGGTGGCCTGGAGGGGTGCTTGGGAACGTTCCTCCGTGAGGCGTGCCGTCATACTCACCGAGTCTAACTCCACACCGAGAAAAGATTCTCTGCACAGGGGAGAGCTTGCTCTTTTCCCAGTTGACCCGAAGCCCCAACTGGCTGAGGTGCCGAAGCACCAAGTCCCTGTGAACGCTCAACTGCTCTCTGGATTGGGCTAGGATAAGCCAATCGTCGAGGTAGTTGAGGATCCTGAAGCCCACCTCCCGTGACGGGGTAAGGGCGCCTTCTACGACCTTCGTGAACACACGGGGAGACAGGGAGAGCCCGAAGGGGAGGACCCTGTACTGCCATGCCCATCCTTCGAACGCAAACCGTAGAAACGGTCTGTGTCGCGGAAGGATCGAAACGTGAAAGTAAGCGTCCTTCAGGTCGATCGCTGCAAACCAATCCTGGGGCTGAATGCATTTGATCATGCGCCTGTGTGTCAGCATCTTGAACGGGAGCTTGTGTAAAGCCCGTTCAAGACTCGCAGATCCAGGATTGGCCGAAGGCCACCACCTTTCTTGGGTACGATGAAGTAAGGGCTGTAAAACCCCTGCCTCATCTCGGCTGGAGGGACCGGCTCGATTGCATCCTTTGCCAGGAGGACAGCAATCTCCTCGCGCAAGACAGGGGCGTTCCGGACTGCCACCGACGTCTCGAGAACGGCGTTGAACTTGGGAGGTCGCTTGGCGAACTGAATCGCGTAGCCGAGTCGAATTGTGCGCGCGAGCCAGCGAGACAGGCTGGGCAGCGTGAGTCACACCTCCAGACGCTGTGGAAGCGGCTCCAAGGGTACAATCGACATACCTGTGGTGGTGCAGCGAAAGGGAGTAGGGGTGGATGGTACAGAAGGTGGTGCGTTCTGAGGCATCCTCACCGAACTCCCTGGGTCCCAAGCGGGACTAGCCAGAGGTGCGTGGGGAGGAATGTCGTCCCCGAACCGTACTCTCTTGGCTACTGGCAAAATGGGTCGTGGGCGAGAGTGAGGAAGCAGGGCGTCGCACACTGTCGTCCCATGGACCTGAGAACCCGGAGGAAAAGGAAATTGCTCTTTCTTTGAGAATGTAGGCGGAACAGAAACAAAATGAGAGGAAGATTCTCCTCCCGGCCCTCCACTGGGGGAAGGAGTGGCGCTGTTCTCGCCGTCTCCTGAGAAAGAGCAAATCCCAACATCTCCGGGTTGCCGCTCTCCTGCGAGAGGCTCGACGCGCCGGCCTAGGTGTCGATTCGGCCTGGGGCGGAGCAGCTCTGGAGGACGCAGGAGGGCGCCCACGGCGACGGGCAGACTGAGGCCTGGCCCCGGAGGTAGTGGTGGATGGTGCATCACGCCGGGGCAGGATGTGCTGGATCGCCTCGGTCTGCTGCTGTACCGCCGAGAACTGCTGGGCAAAGCCCTCGACGGTGTCGCCGAACAGCCCTGCCTGGGAGATGGGGGCATCGAGAAAGCGTGCCTTGTCCACGTCCTTCATCTCTGCCAGGTTGAGCCAGAGATGGCACTCCTGGACCACCATGGTGGACATCGCCTTCCCGAGGGACCGCGCTGTGACTTTTGTCGCTCGTAGACCGAAGTCAGTCGCCGAGCGCAGCTCCTGCATCAACCCCGGGTCGGTACTACCCTCGTGCACCTGTTTGAGCGCCTTTGCTTGGTGGACCTGCAGGATAGCCATGGCGTGCAGGGAGGAGGCTGTCTGGCCCGCAGCGCTATAAGCTTTGGCCGTGAGAGTGGCTGTCAGCTTACAGGCCTTGGACGGGAGACGTGGACGGTTCCTCCAAGTGGCGGCGTTCCGTTGGCACAGGTGCACCGCGATCGCTCTCTCCACCTGGGGAATGCCCGCGTACCCCCTGGACACTCCGCCGTCGAGGGTAGTGAGGATGGAGGAGGCGGACGAGCGGCTTCTGGCCATGAAAGGGGCCATCCACGACTTCGTCAGCTCCTCATGCACCTCCGGGAAGAAAGGCACCGGGGCAGGGTGCGGTTGTGAGCCGCGCCCCGCTCCGAGAAACCAATCGTCCATGATTTGCTCTTTTAGAATTTGCTCTCTTAGTTGAAGTGCCCAGGGGAATCGCTGATGAGAGAGACTCTGCTGATCGCACCGTTACGCCAACCAGGAACAAAACAAAGATGAAAGGCTTTGTGGAGATCAGCACTCTTCTCATCCACTCGGCTCCGAAGCAAAATTCTAATCAGTGGACACACCTGTCGCCCTTTTATACCCGTATGCACGGGGAGTGGCTCAGGTATGCAAAATCCACTAGACAATTTCATTGGCGTTTTCTCTTAATCATAGATGATCGGGGCTTCCAAGTAAATCCCCTATGTCGTCACGACATAACTCATAGTGACCGACAGATAGGGAACACTTTTTCACAGCACTGCACGCGCTCAAACTCATCAAAAGTCAACAAGCAACAATGAGTTATCCAAGTGACTGCTGCACAACGCACGAGCGAGAGACGAGGCAGCGCACATCACGCATCTCTAAGTGAGCGGGAATTATACCGAACGTGGCACTAGCGGGACTGTACACAATACCCACAACCTCACACCAAATTTCAGGCCTTGTAGATAGACAAGCATATATACACAAATCATTTCGTGAGCAGAAATCCTAAATTAACCTTCACAAATTAGTGGAAGATGCTGAAAACTCGACTGAATTGATGCCTGAAGAATGCACTTCTTCCAGCAGCCATGATAAACAGCAGTTGGCAGTTAAAGTTTTCTATGCACAATTTAATTTGATGAAAGTCACGAGACCGATTACTCTCTCTCTCTATCCAATCACGTTGAATGTGGATAAAAATAATTAAAATAAGCATGTAACGACCACAAACTGAGGAAAATAGCAGAGTAAAAGTACAGATACATCACTTAAAATCTACTCAAGTAAAGTAAAAGTACACCATTTTTAAACTACTCAAAAAGTACAATAACTGATAAAAACTACTAAATTACTGTAACATGAGTATTTGTAATTCGTTACTTCACACCCCTGGTGATTTTGTTAGGGGGTTATAGTGACTCTTTATTGCAGGTTGCAGCCTTACAAAGACAAATAACTGTCTTTATGATCGAGTCATTGAATCATTCACTCAACCCATTCGTTCAAAAGCTCATATCAAGTTCAAGTTCAAGTTGAGCTTTATTGTCATTCCACTACATGTGTGGACATGCCGTGGAACGAAATATCGTGCCTCACAGGATTACAGGATTACACAGGTGCTACATGATTACAGACATTCAACAATGACGTAAAACAGTATAAACTTATACACAACTAACCTACTGTCAGATTTGACTATACATATGCTATATATATAAGTGGCTCATTTATGAATTAAACTAATAACTGTCTTTATGACGAGTCATTGAATCATTCACTCAACCATTTGTTCAGAAGCTTATATTAATTTATGAATTAAACAAATAACTGTCTTTATGATGAGTCATTGAATCATTCACTCAACCCATTCGTTCAAAAACTCATATTCATTTATGAATTAAACAAATAACTGTCTTTATGATCGAGTCATTGAATCATTCACTCAACCCATTCATACAAAAGCTCATATTAATTTATGAATTAAACAAATAACTGTCTTTATGATCGAGTCATTGAATCATTCACTCAACCCATTTGTTCAAAAGCTCATATTCGTTTATGAATTAAACAAATAACTGTCTTTATGTTCAAAAGCTCATATTAATTTATGAATTAAATAAATAACTGTCTTTATGATCGAGTCATTGAATCATTCACTCAACCCATTTGTTAAAAAGCTCATATTAATTTATGAATTAAACAAATAACTGTCTTTATTATGAGTCATTGAATCATTCACTCAACCCATTCGTTCAAATTCTCATATTAATTTATGAATTAAACAAATAACTGTATTTATGATGAGTCATTGAATCATTCACTCAACCCATTCGTACAAAAGCTCATATTAATTTATGAATTAAACAAATAACTGTCTTTATGATCGAGTCATTGAATCATTCACTCAACCCATTCATACAAAAGCTCATATTAATTTATGAATTAAACAAATAACTGTCTTTGTGATCGAGTCATTGAATCATTCACTCAACCCATTCATACAAAAGCTCATATTTATTTATGAATTAAACAAATAACTGTCTTTATGATCGAGTCATTGAATCATTCACTCAACCCATTCGTTCAAAAGCTCATATTCATTTATGAATTAAACAAATAACTCTCTTTATGTTCAAAAGCTCATATTCATTTATGAATTAAACAAATAACTGTCTTTATGATCGAGTCATTGAATCATTCACTCAACCCATTCGTTCAAAAGCTCATATTCATTTATGAATTAAACAAATAACTGTCTTTATGATGAGTCATTGAATCATTCACTCAACCCATTCGTTCAAAAACACATTTGAAATGAGTGAGTCACTGAATCTTTCAACTGATGAAAAAAATTCAACTGATTTGTTTAAGAAAGCTGATTCACTTGGGAATTCAACAGAAATGCTGTGTATTGCAGATGTTTTACTGTGGATTTAGAACAATTTTCATCAAATGCAGACTGGTAATATTGTCTAAAATTGGAGTTACTGAATATTGCTCAGGTCTATTCTTCAACATTTGGAATATTATTAGTAACATGGTAGCACTTTATTTTAAAGTCATGTTCCTCATGTACATACTATGTAAAGTGATTACAATAACTGGGTAATATCTAGGTACTAACTCTGAACTACCCCATGTAGTTATCTTATATCACCAGAGCTTTCTTAGGTAGGTACACTGTAAGAACATGTACTGTAAAATAAAGTGCAACCATTAAAATTATTATTATTATTATTACATGAAGTAGCAGTAGTTTAACATCAGCATTGGGTTTTGTCCCTGGCACTTTGTGTACACGAGTTAGGAAAATATGTTTTTGAAAAATCATAAGTAGCATGACATTGAAAAACGTTAAAAATAAGCATTCCTAAAACTGTCTGTCGTAAACGGCAGTACTTTCAGACAGTTTCTATCTCAGCTCTTCTGTACACTTGATTAAAGTGGTGACCGTTTAAAAATATTGTGTGTCGTTTCAAGCAGACCTCAACCTGTGACGAACCATAAAAACACACAACCCAAGGACTCGCTGTGAATTCTCTCCGACGCGTTAACAGCTACGCTTCATATGAGAAACTGTATACCGCTCAGGACGTGACCTAGAGTTTACGACCCAGACCTGTTGCTCCGCAGCGATTGATTGTGGGCAGAAAAAACAGCAGCAGTATGTTAGGAAGAAGCCCGGAGAGGCCCGTCGGCGGATCCTCAGCCCGCTCGTATTATTGCTGGATTCCATTCACTGGTCCAATCTCCCCTGCCGTAGGACTTCTGTGATTAAAGTGTATAAAAAGCAGGGTGCTCCACTAAACTGGCGTGATTTACACAGCTGTCACCTCCGCAGGCCAACCGGGCTTTCAGGCCACGCTGGAGAACTAATGAAAATGAAAGAAGGGGGGGGGAAGGGAGCGAGGGGGGAGCGCACAAGGCCATGAACGAGGAGCCCATGATGCACCGTTCATCCGTCTGCTAACACTTTAGAATACTGTTCCATCTGTAATTAATAACTTCAAAGGATCAAATGACTAATGCACTATTAACATTCTAATAACTACTACACTGTAAAAAATCAAAAGTTGAGAAAACATAAAGTTTGAGGCAATCAGCTTCAGGAGATTTTTTGAGTTTTCTCAACTTTTTGTTGCATAAATTTAAAATAACACGTTGAGAAAACTCAAAAAATCTCTTGAAGCTGGTTGCCTTAAACTTTTATGTTTTTTCAAATTTTTATTTTTTACTTAGAAGAAACTCTGATTAATGATTTAGTAAATAATAGTGCTCAGTGAAACTGGTAGTTCACTATTAGCTAATCATGAGCTAATTCCTTCTGACTATTTGTTTTCATATATCATGGAGAAATATGTCTATGCAGGTTCATAATTAACTTGAATTGTGCATGATGTATAATTAATTATAAAGTGAAGATCCCACTAGTAATGACTCAAGTATTACCAAATCATTCTAAAGAACTACTAATTACTTGGATCAGTATTCTAAAGTGATTGATTGGCTGATGTCATTAAGTCTTTGAGATATATGAAAGGTTTTGGATGGTAATGACTCAAGTGTTATTAAATCATTACTAATTATTTGGATCAGTATTATAAAGTGAAGATCATGGTAACCCACTAGTAATGATTTAAGTGTTACCAAATCTAGCAAAATTAATTAAGCTTACAAAACCCTCAAAAGTTTACAATGACGTCAGTAATTAGGGAGTTATCACGATCTTCGTTTAGAATTCTGATCCAAATAATTAGTCATTTATTTAGGAGGACGTAGTAACACCTGAATAATTACTATCCAATACTATACAAAAGCTTACAGTGATTTAAGTCATTACTAGAGAATTAATTAACCATGATATTCACTTTAGAATACTGATCCAAAATATTAATAACTCCTTCTGAAGAATTTGGTTATACTTGAGTCATTACTAGTGGGTTACCATGACCTTCACTTTAGAATTAATTACACATTATGCATTATTCATTATTAATATGTTAGTATGAAAAAAGAGTAGTTACTGAGTATTAGCTAATAGTGAACTACCACATTCCACTAAGCACTATTACTAATACATTAACCAGAGTTTATTGATAGATGCTAGTAGTTTGAGTGCTTATATTGCGTTACGCATGTGTTCTTATGAGTTATTCATTAATGATGGAACAGTATTGTAAAGTATACTGTATATAAACACCACACCTCTGCCATTAGCCTCTGGCTCACCCCGCTTCATGGACTCGTGCCAGTAAAGACCGCTCTCACAAGCTCCCACACGCTGTTTATTATAACTCAACAAGACCAGGGATATTTCAGACGTGATGCAGATGTCTCGCGTCTGCACGTTTGTTTCCGAGCAAGAATAGACGGGCTGAGAAAATCAACATCGTCATTATTTGGCTGAGCAATGACAGAGATCTCCAAATAAAGGACGTGATAATAACATTGACATATCTTATCATAAAAGTTGCTTACGTTACTCATATATCAAAGCAGCAAATTCAACACCTTCAACAGTTAATTTAAAGAAATTACCCCGTTACCCCAAAGAGGTTTTTCTACCTGGTTGAACTCGTTTTCTTGGTATAAATTAATGTTTTTGGTTGAAAGAGTGATATTAAATTAAACAGTTAATTTAGATGTTCCCATTATTTTCAGTGTACTGTTGGACTTTTGGACAAGCCTCACTGAAAGAAAGCATGACTGTGTAATTTTATAAGCAAAGAATTATAGTTACAGTCTTAAAGAGACCGTTCACCCAAATATATTCAACCCAGCCAGTGACTTGCATAGTATTTTATCCTGTACTATGGAAGTCAATGGCTACCGTCAACTCTTTGGTTACCAACACTCTTTAATATATATTTTTCTGTGTTCAGAATCAACATGAGGGTGAGTACATGCATCAGCATTGCATTTTAAGACAGTAAGCTGAGTTAAGAAATGATCCCTGTCTCTGTTCTGTTATGTGCTGCATTTATTTGTGATGTTTTTCAATCGCTGTACTAGTTTCGTGTCTCTCGTATCACTCCGTGCTCCTTTTCTTAACATCTCATAAAATCACTCACACTGTAATACCATGTATTTATTTACATGATAACCTTTCCTGTCCATAGTCTCTACTTAAGGATTTGTTGAACACATAGTGACTAATAAAATCATGCAGCGGTCTGAAGTTTTCCAGAAAGATGCTTTATGTCATTTGTAGTTAATGTGACCGGTCCAGACGGCAGACGAAGCGGATGGGAAGCAGTCAAAACTGTTAAAATAAACTCTCACCTCTGGGATATGTGTGCACAAAAGTGAAGGACGGAAATACTGTAAGTGTCCCGATTCGAATGAATCCAGACCTGCTTTATAGATATCAGCCCAGTCTCCATTTCAGCTCTATGTGAAGAATGAAGCTGTAAATAAATCTTATATAAAAATATTCAGTCAAAACATCACTTTTAATTCAATGTGTTACATGCCTTTTCTTTGTTATTAATTGCGAAATGTTACTGAGTGAAAATTGTTTTAAAGTTTTCCATGTGTTATAGTTTTAGTCTGTGTTCTGTCTTTTATTTTGAAATCTATTCAGTTCCTGTTTCCTGTGTATTTGTAGTCTAGTTGTAGTTTTCCTCTTGATTATCCTGTCATTGAATGCAGCTGTGTCTTATATAAGCCCCCGTGTTTTCTGTGTTGATTGCCGAGCAATATTTTTGTCGAGTCGATTTATATTTGCAAACCTCAAAGTCTTGACTCCAAAAAAAAAGATGCACTTAATTTTAAAGTAATGCAGTTAAACATTATGACTAAATTGTGCATTACAACCAACTAACCCTAAACCCAATACGGCCACGCTTTATTTTGCAGTGTCCTTGTTGCAGTGCAGTTAAGTACTGAGTCAAATTAACAACATGTACTTACTATAAGGTTAGGGTTACTGCATATAATCATGCATAATTTACAGTTTTTAATATTGCAAACATGTAACATGTTACAAGGACACTTAAATGTGTTACTGCAAACCTTATGTGTGTAATTACACTGTAACAATATGACCTTAAAATAAAGTGCAATCAAATAAATACATATATAAATAACATTTTCACAAGTCAAAAATACCTTTAATATTGCTGAATCAAGCCACATGTATTTATACAAACAAAACAGGGTTAAATCAAGTAGAAATAGCTCTTAAAGGAACACAATCAGGAGCAGCAGAGACGCTTCTAGTGTAACGAATGGATGGAAGTGCATTAAATGGCCATTATTAAGCACTTATGAGTGTCTGTCAATTATCTGTGCCATTAACTCAATAATACAGCAGTGAAGTTTAACAATCAGTGCCGCAGCTCATTTCACCTCCTACTAAAAACTCTTCTTTAAAGAACATTTCATTCATTTCTATTTAATGAAGCGGTTCTGCTCATTTGCAGCTCTGCTCTCTGCACAAAGATGATTCGTTTATTAATAAGGTGAATTAAATATACTTACTAAAGGCCTTGTGTGAAGCAGCTCATGATAATTGTGATATTAATGACGTGATCGCTCTCTCTAGCGCCTGATGAAAGTGAGTGGTTTGGGGAAACCGGGTTAACTGCTCTTAGTGTTGATAGAAATGATTCGGGACTCGTCTAAAATATTCTGTGTCGACTTCATCGTGTGTATAATCCGGGATGCTTCAAGTTCAAGTAAAGCATTTAAAAACAGCCACAAGACTGTCAATCAAACCATAAACACATAACACAGAAATAATACAATGTATGAATTTAAAAATCTAAAGGAATAACAGGTCTAAGAAGTCTCGTTATTAATAGTCTTATTAATAGTCTTTATTAACAGTAGTCTCTTTATTAATAGTCCTGAATTTTTGGAGTATAAAATGCAACAGCTCTGAGAGATAACTAGGGGCTAGTAAAGATGTGTACCGATGATGTATTGATTATGAATTGAATAGGCAGTCAATGGAGGGCCCTCAATATAGGAGTGATGTTGTCACATTTACGGCTATTTTGAAGAAATCTAGCAGCAGCGTTTGAACCAATTGTAGGCGAGTTAGGGTGAATCCCAATTCTCTGTCTTACCCGTTCCCCTTAGTTTAGCGCGTTCACGTGAGAGTAAGGGCTAATTCTGGTTTTGATCGAGGGGTAAGGGTAAGGGGACGGGGTAGATACCCTTAAAACCAAGCATTTTCGTGAGCTTACTTGAAACCGAGGGGTACCCAGAATACACTGATCCAGATCATCCAGAGAGTATTTTCGGCTTAAATAATTGATTTAAATATTACAACTGTCTTGTTTTGTGCTCTACACAGTCCTGTACATATATATTTGCAACCATGTTCTTAATTGAAACGTTTTTAAAAATCGCTATTTTTCCACGCTAACGTTACATTGCTGATTACACAACAGTCCCGCATTTCTCTGACTAGATAAAACATCACTAAAACCCACACAATCGACACACACACACTTACAGACGTTTGTGATCAACACTTGTCTCCTCTGGTGACGTAGCAGCAGCTAGCGACGATGTATGATGACGTAACAGTAACCAAGTGGCGTCTCGTTTCATAGGGGTATGTTTTCACCCCTAGCGCTTACCACTCGGTTTCGAGGGACACGGGCTAGGGCTAAGCCGAAGGGGAAGGGGTAAGACAGAGAAATGGGATCCCCCCTTAATTTTGACTTTGAAATACTGCAATATAGTGAGTTGCAGTAATCTAAGCGTGAGGTTATAAAAGCGTGGTAACATTTAAAAAGAGTTTGATTTTAGACAGCAAGCATGGAACCAATTACAAGAGAGATATATTTATCCAATTTCATTCAAATGGACACCCAGATTTCACACACGAGATGATCTGAAGGCCGATGAGCTGCCCAGATCTAGTCTGGTAGCCTGGGAATGATCAGAAGGACTGACAACAATCACCTCTGTGTTATCTTCATTTAACGGTAAATATTTTTGAGCTAGCCAGATTTTGACCTCTTCTAAGCACCTTAGTGCTGAAAGACCATTCGTCTTAATAAGTAAATAAACCTGTGTATCGTCAGCATTGAAATGAAAAGACACCGATGCCTTCTTTGAGTGGAAACATATACAGGGAAAAAAAGAGGAGGGTGTCTATGTCATTACATTGAGGGGAACAAACGAATACACACGACGATGAAAAGGGCAGCAATACACGAAGAGAAAAAGGCCGGCCAAGCAACTTGCGAGAACGAGCCAAGCTGAGATGAGCAACAGAGGAAGAGAAGTTACCTAGTTTGACAAATAGGTTTCTGTCAAATAAAAATGACTGCAGCAGCTCCACTAATGCTTCATACGTGGACAAATCAATCAAGAAACAGGACATTTTCCAAATAAATGATTAGAGAAAAAAACAGGCCTTGTGCAACTTGTTTTGGTGTTTTTCATTATTGATTGATTGACTGATTGTAAGATTTAATTTCCGCATAGTTGAATGTAACGGCACATGAATGAAGGGTAATGCTTTTAATCTCACTGAATACACATGGCTCTTTGGCTATGTGTGGAGGAAGGGTCCTTTTCTTCTTTGTCTGTCCTGCTTTACCTTATTGGGTCATTCTTTGGACTTCCTGTAATACGAGTGTTCTGGTACCCTATATAAAAGGCATGTGTGACCTAGAATAAACGAGTTCAAAAGCCATGATGCCTCTCTGTGTCTTGTCTCTGGGCTCCCAGATCTGCTGAAGACTTCGTTCACAACATCCAACATATATTTCTGATTTGATTTAGAAGTGATCCAAAACACAGAAAGAAAACTTAGTTCATAAGGAAACTGAAATTTTTCACTGATTGATCATTTTGGATTTGTTAATGCAGAAAGCATAATTTGTGTTTTAATGGAATTCCTCTCCTTTCAGAAATCTATTTTAGGATCTTAAGGACAAAAATGTACCTATTGAAACTCGTTAAAACTGCAATATTTACCATAAAATCATGCATTTTTATTTATGTTCTTTCTTACTGCTTGTTTCACTTCTGTTTTAGTTTTTATAACCAATTCGTACTATGTAAAAAAGAAGTATACTTAAGCATTTATTGTTATGTTAGAAATCATTATTATACTCATACCTTTTCTTGATTTAATATATTGACTTTTTTAGCTTTATTTTTTGTTTTCATTTAAATGTTTAGTTTTGAAATGTTGTTGTATGCATTTGTCATTTTTATTTAATTTCTTTATCTTCTTAAATGTGTATATATAATATTTATATTTTTAACTTTTAATTTGAGTTACTTTTTCTTATTTGTAAGTCGCTTTGGATAAAAGCGTCTGCTAAATGACTAAAAGTAAAGTAAAAGTAAGCATTCTTTATTAACAGTCCTTTATTTTGTTGGCAAGGCTTTAACATGTATTTATTTGTTTGTTTGTTTTTACACCGTTTACTGTTTTCCACCTGATTTCTCAGGTTTGGCCTCTGGAGCAAATACTCTCTTTTCTCCTGTTTTCTTCTGATTATGATTATCAGAGCGTGTATATGTGTGTACTGACAAATTTAAGAGTGAATGGTGTTTATTTTGTTTTGTTTGTAATCAGGCACTGCGGACAAAAGAAACAATGCATCAAGATTAATGTTATTTCTATATGTAAACAAACTTGCCTTTAAAGGGTTAAAATATTTTTTGGGCGCTACGATCAGGACTGGTGTTGGTTTGAAAAAAGCAATTTTTCACACTGAGATATTTGTCATATTTGTCTTCTGTGTAATTTTTTAAGTTAAAGTTCTCCTGTTGCATGGTTTATAGTTGAACTTATAATTGTGACGCATGAGAATTGTTCGCTCTTAATGCAAATTGCTTGAGACGTTCCTCATTTATAAGTCAAAAGCACATCTGAATGAAAGATTGGACCAAAACAAATAATTATCCTAATTATCAATGAGTTGTTTGATCAGTCAAGCCTTTTTCTTCTACTTCATCTACTTCAATTGTGTTTATTTTTTTCTGAACTCTATTCAGACTGAACTTTTGACATCAGGACTAAAGAAACACGTCTCAAGCCCTTGAGGAGTCTGGGTTTGTCCCTGAGGAAACAGATGATCTGAGATCAGTCCGGTGGCTCCTCTCAGAGATCCACAATAGCCGGACAAAGAACAATCAGAGAAAAGGAAGGACAGGAGCCAAGAACACACACACAGACAGATTTATGAATGCATCTGTGGCTCAGTGGTAGAGCATTGCGTTAGCAGAGCAAAGGTCATGGGTTCAATTCCCAGGGAACACACATACTGATAAAACACGTATAGCCTGAATGCACTGTAAGTCGCGTCTGATAAATGCATGGAGGGCTGTATTATAAACCTGATTCACTCTCACATCAGACGTGTGTCTGTATTCTGCATCGCTGCACCACACTGAAAAAAGCCAAATTACCATTCTATTTACTTAAAGTGCATTTTTATATAAGTCTAATCAAAAATTATGTTTGTCTAAAAGCAAATAACACTCATTAACCCTAAAAGGAGACGAGCATCTGAGAAGCTGCGGGGAGAAGATGTCTTATTTCTTGGGTTCAGTTTGAAAGAGTGTATATTGTGAATATTTAGATGAGGTGAATTTTATTTATATATTCTTTGTTTAGTTCATTTCAAACTGCATGGCCGCCTGTCACCCTCCGATGAAGTTGGAGGGGACTTACTTGATTAAAAAGATGATGTTCAGCAGTAGCTTGTTGGGTTTATATTGAAATATTATTAATTAATTGCTTGCATTTTTTGTAATCTGTGTTTAAATGTTTGTATCGCAGGGGATACGTCACCCTTTCAGTGTTTACTACCACTACTTTACTAGTATGTGGGCTAGATGTGCAGAAGATGTAAATAAATTATTCTGGGTTTTATTAATTCCCCATGTGTCTTTTTTTTTCTTTTTTTTTACAGAAAATATGATGAAAAGTATTTGAATCAAATAAATATTGAATCAAATATTTGAAAAAGACATCACAATAGAAATTAATATTTTTCAAAGTTGCCTTTATAGTAGCAATAAAATGAAACATTGATTAACAAAATGTTTGGTTTAATCTGAAATTACAATTATTTCATATTAGAGTACATATAGAGTTTGTTTACGGGGAAATAACATTATATAAAGCCCCCCCCCCCAAAAAGGAAATATTAAAAAAATAATAAAAAAATTTTAGAAAATATATATTTTTGATTATTTATAATTTGACAAATAACTGTAAATAAATCGCCTTATAAATTATTTTATATGGTTAATATTAAATTATTTGAATGAATGAATGATGCATTTATATTGTGCTTTATTGTGTATTGCTGTGTGCACCCAAAGCGCTTTACAATCACGTGTGTGAGGGGGGGGGGGTCTCTCCTCAACACCACCAGTGTGCAGCAACCACTTGGATGAAATACATGTCAAGTCAAAGTTAATTTATAAATGTATAGAAACGTCTCAGGTTACATATGTAACCATGGTTCCCCGAGTGGGGAACGAGAAACTGCGTCTCCCTAGGGGTCGCTATGGGGAACGTCGTCTGCGTGACCATGCTTGAAGTATAATATATAAAAACACCACTTGTTGGCCGGCGACAGCCTATGACGTCACTACCGCAAAGAACCGCAATATAAGAGACGGCGGGAGAATACATCATTCGCTTCTTCGTCTGAAGCTTGCGTCCGAAGCATGGCCCACAGCCTAGGGGACCAGTGTCTCGTTCCCCACTCGGGGAACCATGGTTTATACGTAACCTGAGACGTTCCCCTTCATGGGAACTTCGAACTGCGTCCCTAGGGGTCGCTATGGGGAACGTTATACCCACGCCACATGCTGAGGGGAGTGCAAGCCAAATTCGCGCAGAAGGCGAGCACTAGCAACTCTACCAGGCTAAGGGAGTTGCCCCTGGATGGCTGATGGCTTTGTCAGTGACATTATCCCCTTCGGCCAAAAGCCGAGCTGCATACCTTAGCATTTACCTGCTAGGTGCCGGGATTACCGGACCTAGGGTAGAGCTCACAGGCTTGAATCAGAGAACGATTCCTTTAAGGGATATGGCCAAGCACCTAGTGGTAGCAACTAAGTCCTGGCCGGTCACCAGGGGCTACCGCTTGCTCTGCACGAGCTTGCTGAGGGAAACTGTCTTAACAGACCCTTTGGTTAGCGTTACCCTTTTTAACCAAAAATATTGGGGTTACAGGGAGTGGGGCCAAGGCACAAACCAGGGCTTGACCAACTCAAGTAAGGGCACAAAGCTGTGCGCGTAACCTACCCTATGGGATTTTTAGAAAGAAACGCAGAACATTCGATGTGCGAACTTACCACTGGGTGGATTTTTAGAAAATTGCCCAAAGTCTAGCGTGTGCACTTACCATAACATGGATTTTAGAAAGAACGCAGAACACTTGATGTGCGAACTTACCACTGAGTGGATTTTAGAAAGTGCCCAGCGCTTTAGCGTGTGCACTTATATATATTGGTATTACGTTCTATGGCTCGGGAGCGGAGAACTACTCATTCCTTGGAGTGAGAGGGGACTCAGACGCTCAGAAGGGAGCGGCATGCTCATAGATGACTTTCTATGGTGAGGGGAGCAATGCTAGCTCGACCCACAAGGCGAGCAATCTACACCGAACTCTGGAGGGTGGAGAAACTTCAGATGCTCAGACGGGAGCGGCATGCTCATAGGTGACCCTCTAGGTGAGGGGAGCAATGCTAGCTCTACCAATAGCGAGCTCTGGAGAGCGGAGAACTCATTCTTCAGAATGAGAGGGAATTCAAACGCTCAGGAGTGGGGCCCAAGGCACAAACCGGGGCCTGACCAGCTCAAATAAGGGCACGAAGCTGCACGCGTAACCCTACCCTACGGAATTTTTAGAAAGAAAGTAGAACATTCGATGTGCTAACTTACCACTGGGTGTTTTTTTAGAAAGTGCCCAAAGTCTAGCGTGTGCACTTACCATAACATGGATTTTAGAAAGAACGCAAACACTTGATGTGCGATCTCACCACTGAGTGTTTTTTTAGAAAGTGCCCAGAGTTTTAGCTTGTGCACTTATATATATATATTGGTAATGTTCTATGGCTGTAGAGCGAAGAACTACTCAATCCCTAGAGTGAGAGGGAACTCAAACGGCATGCTCATAGATGACCCCCTTTGGTGAGGGGAGCAAATGCTAGCTCGACCAGCAAGGCGAGTGACTTATCACAGAGCTCTGGGGAGCGGAGAAACTCAGAGAGTGGAGAACTCATACCTCAGGATGAGAGGGAGTTCAGACGCTTCAGAAGGGAGCGCATGCTCATAGGTGACCCTCTATGATGAGGGGAGCAATGCTAGCTCGACCGACCAGGAGAGTGACCTATCACAGAGCTCTAGGGAGCGGAGAACTTATTCCTCAGAAGGAGAGGAAACTCAACACTCAGAAGGGAGCGGCATGCTCATAGGTGACCCTCTAGATGAGGGGAGCAATGCTAGCTCTACCGACAGCGAGCTCTGGGGGAGCGGAGAGAACTCATCCTTCAGAATGAGAGGGAGAACTCAGACGCCCCAAAGGGAGCGGCAAGCTCATAGGTGACCCTCTATGGTGAGGGGAGCAGTGCTAGCTCTACCGATGAGGAGCTCTGGAGAGCGGAGAACTCATTCTTCCGAGTAAGGGAGCTCAGATACCCAGAAGGGAGCGGCATGCTCATAGGTGACCCTCTATGGGGAGGGGAGCAATGCTAGCTCAACCTACCAGGAGAGTGACCTATCACAGGCTCTAGGGAGCGGAGAACTTATTCCTCAGAAGAAGAGGAAACTCAACGCTCAGAAGGGGAGCGGCATGCTCATAGTGACCTCTAGGTGAGGGGAAGCAATACTAGCTCTACCGACAATGAGCTCTGCGAAAGGGGAGAAGGGAGGGTGAACTCATTCTCAGAATGAGAGAGAACTCAGACGCTCAGAAGGGAGCGGCATGCTCATAGGTGACCCTCTAGATGAGGGGAGCAATGCTAGCTCTACCGACAGCGAGCTCTGGGGAGCGGAGAACTCATCCTTCAGAATGAGAGAGAACTCAGATGCTCAGAAGGGAGCAGCATGCTCATAGGTAACCCTCTAGATGAGGGGAGCAATGCTAGCTCTACCGACAGCGAGCTCTGGGGAGCGGAGAACTCATCCTTCAGAATGAGAGGGAACTCAGACGCCCCAAAGGGAGCGGCAAGCTCATAGGTGACCCTCTATGGTGAGGGGAGCATTGCTAGCTCTACCGATGAGGAGCTCTGGAGACCGGAGAACTCATTCTTCCGAGTAAGGGAGCTCAGATGCCCAGAAGGGAGCGGCATGCTCATAGGTGACCCTCTATGGTGAGGGGAGCAATGCTAGCTCAACCAACCAGGAGAGCAACCTATCACAGAGCTCTAGTGGAGCGGAGAACTCATTCCTTAGAAGGAGAGGAAATTCAGGCGCTCAGAAGGGAGCGGCATGCTCATAGGTGACCCTCTAGGTGAGGGGAGCAATGCTAGCTCTACCGACAATGAGCTCTGGAGAGCGGAGAACTTATTTCTCATAATGAGAGGGAACTCAGACGCTCAGAAGGGAGCGGCATGCTCATAGGTGACCCTCTAGGTGAGGGGAGCAATGCTAGCTCTACCGACAATGCTCAGAAGGGAGCAGCATGCTCATAGGTGACCCTCTAGGTGAGGGGAGCAATGCTAGCTCTACCGACAATGCTCAGAAGGGAGCGGCATGCTCATAGGTGACCCTCTAGGTGAGGGGAGCAAGGCTAGCTCGACCAACAGGAGAGCGACCTATCACAGAGCTCTGGGGAGCGGAGAACTCATTCTTCAGAATGAGAGGGAAGTCAGACGCTCAGAAGGGAGCGGCATGCTCATAGGTAACCCTCTAGGTGAGGGGAGCAATGCTAGCTCTACCAGCAACGAGCTCTGGAGAGTGGAGAACTCACTCCTCAGAATGAGAGGGAACTTAGACGCTCATAAGGGAGCGGCATGCTCATAGGTGACCCTCTAAGGTGAGGGGAGCAATGCTAGCTCTACCGACAATGCTCAGAAGGGGGCAGCATGCTCATAGGTGACCCTCTAAGGTGAGGGGAGCAATGCTAGCTCGACCAGCAGGGAGGGCGATGTAAGTGGAGCATGAGAGGCCTAATCCGTGGGATTGCAGACCAGAATAACCTGAGGACCGAGGAGGTTCCTTTTCTTTCCACGGAAACCTCCAAGGAGGCCTCAGCCTGGACCATCAGTAAGGCAGTTTGACTGCAATCTTATGTTCCCACCTAACCTCGGCCAGGTGGGGTATATGGTGGTTGCAGGGGAATTTAGAGAGGGGAAGCTAAGGGCCGGTGTTATACGCCCCCTGAAGGAAAGGAGTAGATGTTAGTTACTCTGGTCCAGACGAGAACGTTGTTGAGGACGTTTCGCCTGGATCACCTTCCTCAGGTCTTGCCTACCTCTCTTTGATCTGTACCTCCCTCTACACCTACCCATAGGTGGGGGAGGGGCACGATTCGCGACACTAGCCTTCTGTGCCCGTCTCCGATCCTTGACCAGGATGGGCCAGGACCCCTGGTTGTTCGGGCTCAGACCTGGACTTTATAGAACCTTATCCAGGTCTTTTCAGCAGATCAGTCTGGTACGCCATAGTGTGCAACGAAGCGACGGTCTGACCTGCTGCTGCATATGCCCTGCCATTTAAGCAAGATTCAGGGGCTTAGATGGCAAGGAGGGAGCCTTAAGAGAGGATGTCTCGCCCACAGAGAGATAAGCTGGCTATCATCTCTTGCACAGGGGGCATCCCCTCATAGCCATTTTCACGCATCCCCTCAATGACAGCATAACTAGTATGCTGAAACCTAGAAATACGAGAAAAATTGGCTTTTTCCACTCCTTCTCAACCTCCACATCGAGACTTTGAAGAAAGGAAGGCTCGCTCGAGCTGGGGATTTATGGCCAGAAAGATTTATTTTTCTGATCCATAATCCATAATCTCCAATAACTTGTTCATATGCAGTGCAGGAGGATTGAGAGGGTTCAGTCTCAACTTTCTCGCCCTCAAACATCTCCTGCTCTTCCTGGACATAATCCAGCAGAGCACTAGCTGCTGAATCTGAAGATGTCAGAAAGATTGCATCATCACAATCCAGCAGCTCACTCTCGTTCTTAACCGCTCACAATACACGCAAACCACCCCCTCAAGGACATCGCGTGCGTGCTCCATGCCCAAACAAAAGACACAACAGTCGTGTGTGTCATCGGGTGTCAAATAACGAGGACACGGATCCACACACTTCCTAAACGCCTTGCTAGTGCTCGCCATGATAATAAAAGGAAAACTGCATTCTTACCAGAATGCACGCTTCAAACAAAACAGTCAGTGAAGACGAAGAAGAGAATGATGTATTCTCCCGGCGTCCCTTATATTGCGGTCGCGCCGGTAGTGACATCATAGGCTGTCGCCGGCCAACAAGTGGTGTTTTTATATATGTATACTTCAAGCATTGGTTAACGCAGACGACGTTCCCCATAGCGACCCCTAGGGGACGCAGTTCGAAGTTCCCATGAAGGGGAACAACAAGTGTTTACCAAAGTGCTCTACAAACATGGATAAGACAATCTCACAAATAGAATAACAAATAGTATGAAATATTATAGAATAAAATAAAATAGCAGCTCTCACACAGTGTTAAACGCCAGACTATAAAAGTAGGTTTTTAAGCTAGACTTCAAAACAGAAAGTGTTTGGGGCTTTCTAACATGTAAGGGCAGATTATTCCAAAGTCTAGGACCCGGCACTGAAAACTACCCCCCCCCCCCCCGCTCTTCAGCCTTGAGGGACGACTAACAGTGAACGGTCAGCGGACCCAAGTCCCCTCGATGGAGCATAAGGCTGTATTAAGTCGGTGCCAGACCATTTAGTGCTTTAAACACTAAGATTAAAATCTATTCTAAATCGAATGGGGAGCCAATGAAGAGATGCGAGTAATATAATCCCGCTTTAGCTTTCGTGTTCCCGTTAGCAAACGAGCTGCAGCATTCTGAACCATCTGTAGTCTGCTAAGGGAGGCTTGACCAATGCCTACATGAAGTCCATTACAGTAGTCAAGACGGGATGATATACACATGTGTAAGTCTTTAAAAGACAGGAAACATTTGAGCTTAGAAAGCTGCCTCAGCTTGAAGAAACTAGATTTAATTACTAATTAATCTTCAGTTTTTTACAGAAGGCTTCACAAATGGTTTTAAAACACCTAGATCCAGGTCAGAATGAGGTGAACAATATAACTTCTGTCTTATCCTCATTACATTTAAACAAATGTACTGCCATCCAGGCTTTAATTTACATTTATGCTTCTATTTAGCCATTAAGCAGATGCTTTTATCCAAAGCGAATCATTATTAATATTACATTTGATCCAAACCATAACTATGAGGGGGGAAACAAAGCTGGTTTTTTTTCTGTATATGATTTGATCTTTTGAATAGCTGCTCATTACGTTGTTCCACAGCCGTGCGATTTTCCTTATTCTGTGAAACCCAGAAGGAGATATTTGTCCGAGTGTCTCGGCTGTTCTGTTCCATCAGTGCGTTTGTTTATGATTTGTGCATCATATTCCACATCTTACGAAGTTATGAGACAGCGGTGAGGTCTTTCACATTCACAAATGAGTGATTTTCTTGGACTTTGGCGTAAAGTGGGCAACATGTCTAGTTTCTCTGAAATGAATATATGAATGAATGATGCATTGATACAGTGTGTTCCTGTGGCTCAGTGGTTAGAGCATTGTGTTAGCAGCGCAATGGTTGTGGGTTCGATTCCCAGGGAACACACATACTGACAAAAAAATATATAGCCTGAATGCACTGTAAGTCGCTTTGGATAAAAGCGTCTGCTAAATGTGTGTATTGTGTATTGCTTTACATCTACTGTAGATGACACGGATAGGTTTGGAGTGATCTGTGCACTCTGTGTTGTTTTCACCCTGAGCGCTTTAGCGAGCAATCAATTGCAGATCGCAATCTTGTTTTTCCGTACTTCTCATTAGCGCTGCAGTAATCGACAGCAGCGGCGGTCGCCCATCTGCTGCTCTCCGGCCCGTAGAGGCCCGCATTAGCAGCTGCTGGCCGCGGCTCCATTCCGCCACGCAAAACTGTGATTATGGGAGCTGATTGCCGTGTCTGTGATGACGATAAGAAGCCGACGGCGTGCCAAGCCATTTCAGCGCATGAGGAACAAATAAATCTGCGAGGAGAAATTAATGGCGCTTTAAACACTCGTGGCTTTTTTATATTGACCTCCATACGGAGCCGTTTGCTACAATCGGTGGCATATGGTGCTGCGTTCAGCGTGATGGCGACTAGAGCCTCCGAACGATTACCCAGCGAACGGAGCACATGCACGCAAATTAAGGAATAACGCAAGCGTGCATTTTTATGAATTATATTTTCCAATGCACTTTAAATCACAGCAGCTTCAGTAATGATGTTTAAAGTGTTTAATTCTGAAACACTTTTGTTTTTATAATGCTCTGAAAAAAATGATTAATTGAATTTGCTAAAAAAAAAAATTATTTGGGTTAGTGGTTGCAAATCAATCAATTTATTTTAGTTACATTTAACAAATTTAGTTGACTAACATAAAAAAAAAATTGTGTAGCTAAAATAAATGGTTTGCAACCACTTACCTTACAAAAAAATAATATATTAATATATTTTTAATATATTTTTTCAGTGTGTTTGTGCGGCTGCAAGCTACACTGAAAAAAAGATAACCTCTAAATGACTAAATTGAAAAATAAGTCATAAATCACTCAATTAGACAAAACTAGTTAGTTAAATCTGGTTGAAATAGTTATTTAAGGCTACTTTTTAGACTAAAATCTACTCAAAAAAAATGCTGGGTTAAAAACAACCCAATTTGGGTTAATTGGCAACCCAGCGCTGGGTAAATATCGGACAGCCATGGACAAATTATAAGACAAGTTGAATTTATTTGGGTGAATACAGCATAGTTAACAACATTACATACATTTAAACTCGTTTAACAAGCATTTTATACATACAAATGTAACATTTAAAAGTAGTATTTTAATTTGATTGACTTTTCACTGAAATAGTGCTAATTCTTGAGTCGCTGAAACCTGAGCATGGGAACATTTAAAGTAGTATTTTAATTTGATTGCATACTTTAGACCGCGGCCTCGCGTTTCACTGAAATGAAAGATGCTAACTTGACTCCATAATCTGCATAAACCTGAGCAGGAACTGAGATTAGAGAACACATCAAATTAAATTAATCTCAGTACTATAACGAATAAAGTTATTTTAAGCAAAGGCGTTTCCACTCGTTTTTGACATCGTAGTTGAAAGATGCCGCGACTGTCCATAATGTTGCGTTGCATAAACATAAACACACAGTGAAAGACGTAACTCGGGGGAGAAGAATAGAGAACACGTCAAATTAAATTAATGTCAGTACTTAACGAATAAAGTTATTTTCTTTGCGCAAAAAAAGTATTTAAGCAAAGGCGTAGCATTGCAAAACACGTTGCTGACTGATGACATCTCACATGTACTTATGTTGCGTTGCATAAAACCGATGAAAGACGTATTTACTACGTTTCTCGGGGGAGGAACATTTCAGTTGTGTTGCTGTAAATTTGCAGGGTCTCAGATTTTTATCAAAAACATCTTAATTTGCGCAAAAAAAGTATTCTGAAGACGAACGAAGGTAGCATACGGGGTGAACAACTCAGGGTGAGTAATTAATGACCGAACTCTGATGCATTGTTGGGTGAACTATCTCTTTACCGATTATAAAAACTGACGTTTCTGGGATCCACATTTCAGTTGTGTTAGCCTGGTGTCATTTTATGCAGGGTCAGATTTAATCAAAAACATCTTAATTTGTGTTTCTGAAGACGAACGAAACTTACGGCTGGTCAGCTTGTCTCCGGAACTTCTCAACACAGGGTGAGTAATTAATGACCGAACTTTCATTTTTGGGCTGAACTATCTCTTTAAAAAGCGGTTCTCAGCCACCGGATTTGGTAGCCTGGTGGGTCATTTTATTGTATGGTCGGTCTCTTGGCTCACCACTAACCGCTGGGTTGAGCTTGTCTCCGGTGAGGTGGTTTCTCAACAGTGCGGCTCTGCTCTGATTGCCGTTTCACAGTGCGGCTCTGCTCTCAGCGCCACCGATTGGCCGTTTCACAGTGCTGTCATGGTCGCTCTGTCTGATTGGCTCACCACCAGAGGTGGTTTCACAGTGCGGCTCTGCTCTGATTGGCCGTTTCACAGTGCGGCTCTGCTCTGATTGGCCCTGCTCTGATCACAGTGCGGCTCTGCTCTGATTGACCGTTTTGTGCGGCTCTGCTCTGATTGGCCGTTTCACAGTACGGCTCTGCTCTGATTGGCCGTTTCACAGTGCGGCTCTGCTCTGATTGGCCGTTTCACAGTGCGGCTCTCTGCTCTGATTGGCCGTTTCACAGTGCGGCTCTGCTCTGATTGGCTGTTTCACAGTGCGGCTCTGCTCTGATTGGCTGTTTCACAGTGCGGCTCTGCTCCGATTGGCTGTTTCACAGTGCGGCTCACACACAGCTGAAAGGATACACAGTAAATTATGCATTTCAATACTTTCTCGCGCAGTTATATCGTTGGGTATTTATACTGTATATAAAATGCGGGCATCAGGGAGCCTCTATTAATATACGGGGCACTGAATCTGCTTTCAAATGCACGCTTTTTACTTTCACTTTCAAGATTTGCGATCGCATGTACTCTGTTTATACTATGGAGGGCAGTACTTACCACACATTATACGAGATCAGATGCTTGTCAGTGGTGCTCAGGATCTGTAAATCATTCGCCATCATCCCCAGTCATCTCTCCTTACTCTGTTTATGTGGTAAGTGAAATCGTATGTACTGTAATGTAACAGGCTACCGCTAGTAGCTAACATGTCCCTTTAGTGGCTCGCGTTATTTAATAAGAACGCGTAATTTGCTTTTCGTGCCTTTCTGAATACAGACACCATTCCATTCCCTGCACAGCCTGGAACATAACATTTATTTCCATCATCTGCCATTTTCGCTCTTGTCCTCTTTGTTTCTTCACAATTCCTGCAGAGCTTCTGACGGTTTGTCTGGCATAGAACATGGGCGGGTTTATGCAAATGTTGGGGGCGTAACTATGATCCCGACTTTAACATCACAGTCTGTGTTATGTTCTGATTCGCCTATTTTTCAGTGGTGTTTTTATTCACGAGATTTACATAAGGTGGTGTTTGAGGCTCACTGTATGTGATTTCCATGCACAGAACTCTTATTATTCAACTATGCCAAGGTAAAGACCAGTGTTGGGGAAAGTTACTTTTAAGAAGTGTTGGGGAAATTACTTTTAAACAATATTGCGTTATCCCTAAACAATATTGCGTTACTCCCTAAAAAAGTAACTAATTACGTTACTTAGTTACTTTTTATGGAAAGTAATGCATTACATTACTTTTGCGTTACTTTCGCATTACTTTTTGAATATGAGCAGGGCTTGATTATTTGTTTTTAATACACTAAGTTAATATTTATAGAAAATGTAAAAGCCTTTCACACCAAAAAGTGTAATGAATAAACCTCAAAAAGTATAATGAATAAACCTGAAGGATGAAGGACGAGTAAATCACGTCTGTACAGAAGAACACAGGAGAAGATTCAACACTCTTCAGCAATAAAAACAACAACGAAGCACAATTATTGTTAGTTTATCTAAAGTCATTTTTGTTTATTAGTATGGTTGAACTGGATCATCAAAGTTCAGCAGCAAACACATCGGTTAATAAAAATGAGATTAGACATTTGTGTTGTTTAACATATTTAATTTATTGCAGGTTTGCGTCATATTCTGAGTTTACATTTCACTGTTTTAATTCATTTTGATGAATACTGAATCTGTTTTTTTGCGAGTGAGTGGGATGAATTAATACATTCATATTTAGTCTAGATTAGATCTACAGTAAGATCATGTTCACAGCGCTCACTGTCATCAATAAATGGAAAAAAAGAAAAAAAAAAACTCAAATATTTTCTAGTAAATTAAAAAGTAATGCGTTACTTTACTAGTTTTGAAAAAAGTTAGTTACGTAACTTGAAAAAAAGTACTTGTAATGCGTTATTACGTAACTCGCGTTACTTGTAATAAAGACATTTTCCCATTACCCCCCCCCAACACTGGTAAAGTTACATTTCCCATTCTATGGTGTTTGGAAAAGGAGCAACAAGAACTAATGATTCCTTCCTGGAGGTCACAACACAGGTTAAAGTTGTTTGGAAAAGGAGCAACAAGAACTAAAGAGTTCTCTCAGTGGAGGTCAGCACTCCTGTCCCAGCCAGCAATCACCACACAGAGTTAAAGTAGTTTTCAATTTTTAATTCAAGCTTCATTAGAATAAACAAAAGAGGAAGTAAGAATCTTCAAGAGGGGACCAGGCCAAAACAACAAACAGAAGATGTCTAAATGGTGGGAGGATCAAACTATCTTACCTGATTTAAAGAAAAACAAATAAACAACATAACTTTTACCTCACTCCCTATCTGACCAAAAACAGGAGAAAACACAATTTGAAAAGAAAATGGCGTCCACCTCTCTACGGCTCAAAATTACGGCTACAAACAAAGGAACTCCAAAATTACCATTCAAACAAAGAACTAGAGTCTTTGATGACACATTCAACAGAGTCTTTGTGACACAAACCCAGGCTCTAGGGCCTCACAACAGTCAATCAACATACCTAAACAGGCTCAACAATCACATGCTGGGGCAGGAGAAAAGACTCTCAGCTTCCTGGCTTTCCACCTCAGCTTTATCCACCAGCTCCCATCTCATCAACCAATCAGGTCACCCCCAGAGCTTGGTTTTAATTAGGCACAGCTGAAGCTCATACCTGTCTGAAGAGACGACAGAAAGAGAGAGAGAAAACAACCAGATAGGGAGTACAAAACACAATGAAAAACAAAGTACAACCACATTGCAATAAATAAATAAATGGTGACAACATACATCACAGATGTACAGGAGATTAATCAAATACGTCCTGGGACATAACACCTTTAAAATAAAGTGTTACCAGAGTGTTATTTTGTAAGAGTGTTTAACACTGGTTTAAAAAGTAAACCATGATTTTGGATTAGAGCAATGTAAACTTGAAATGAAAGCCCCTGCTGTTTGACTTCTCTCAGTGTGCGCTCAGAACCCTGAACTGGATCAGATCCGAGTGAAGCTGTGTGAGTTTGAGTCTGAGAGCCGCTTTGACCTGTAACTGTGAGGCTGATCTGAGGTCAGTCTGCAGATCTAACACAGAGCAGTGAAGCTGTGCTTTTGACACGTGCACGCAGGTAAGATGCGCCTGCGGTGGTCTCTCATGCCAGCAGGGTTTGGAGGGGCAGGTTTTTGCCTGAACCCTCGCTCAAGGCAAAACTCGGCCGTCTCCGCGGTCGCTCCCAGAAGCCCTTTACTTGCTAACCCAGCTCTGCTTTATTCTCTCTCTCTGATCCTCTAGGCATTCAGGTTGAAGCCTATTGCCACGATCAGAATGGATAAGCTTTTTGGCAGCGCCTTGCCTGAGGATAAGGGCAGCGTTGCCTTCCCCGAGTCCAGCGCCGGAGTGGATCTGACAGGTGAGATGATGCTGCTGCGGGGCCGACCAGACCCAGAGTCAGATCTATAAATCATGGCGATCGGGCCACTGGGCGAAGGACGCTGCCCTTCATGTGGGATAGAGACCAGGAGAGCGAAGAAGAGCGGAAAACTGAGCCCTCGCACAAACTCAGGCTTCAAAATCATCTTCTGCAGTCATCAACGGATGGAAAATTAACCATCATTGATTCTCACAAATCACGGGATGTTTGAATATGGGTAATTAGTGTTGTCACATTACCAAAACTTTAGGTAACACTTTATTTGGTAAAATTTAAATCTGATATTGATTTGAGTTGCTCTTTTTGTGTCGATCGCCATGAAACTGTGGCACATTTGTTTTGGCATTACTAGTTTGTAAAACTTTTTGGCAAAATGTCTGGTTTTATTGTACAAAACATTGACAGTCATTTTGTTTTGTTTTGGGAATATGTCCCTGTAGCATAAACGCAGTCATAAGCAGCACAGCTATATTTGTAGCAATAGCCAAAAATACATTGTATGGGTCAAAATTATACATTTTTATTTTATGCCAAAAATCATTAAGATATTAAGATCATGTTCCATGAAAATATTTTGTACCGTAAATATATCAAAACTTATTTTTTGATTAGTAATATGCATTGCTAAGACTTCATTTGAACAACTTTAAAGATGATTTTCTCAATATTTAGATTTTTTTGCACCCTTTCAAATATTGTCCGATCATAACAAACCATATATCAATGGAAAATATTACATATTCAGCTTTCAGATCTCAATTTAGGAAAATTGACACTTATGACTGGTTTTGTGCTCCAGGGTCACATATTGATTTGGTATCTCAGAGAATAGCAGAGATGAATGATTAATATTATTATTTTATATGCAAGATTTCATATTCACAAATGTAAGTTCTCCAGCAAAAAATAAGTTTTTTTATGATGACCAAGTCAAATTGATACTATTCGATTTTCTATCAAACAAAACTCAATTAAAACGGTAAAAGTTTGTAAACGCTTTCATATTTTTTATATAAATCTGTATTAGTATACAGCCCCTCTAATGTATAATTGTTTGTTATATGCATGTAACTTGTTCTTGTTAATAAAATAAATAAATAAAATAAACCTTTATTTGGCAACACTTTATTTTAAGGTGTCCTTGTTGCTCATCTTACATGTTCTTACTATTATAATAAAAATAAATTATGCAAGTAACCTGTCACAACACTCAGGGAGCCAGGAACGAGGAGACGAGGAGTTTCACAAAACAGAAAACTTTACTAACAATAAGGGTATACAAAGAATGACTTTTACACATGACGTTGAACAACCGACAGCAAACATGGGGCAGAACACACTATAAATAGACAGAACTAACTAGATACACCTGGAACATAATCAAGACACACAGCTGGGACTAACTGAACTAATAAGGAACAGGAAACAGGAAGGACCATATATGGGCACAAGAGGAAGGGAGACAGGAAACAGGAAGGACCATATATGGGCACAAGAGAAAGGGAGACAGGAGACAAGGAGACACAGGTCTGAGATAACCCTAATCCTAACCCTAACCATATAGTAAGCACATTTACATTTAGTCATTTAGCAGATGCTTTTATCCAAAGACTTACAAATGATGTCAATATAAGCAAAACCAAGTGCCATGACAAGTCTCAGAATAACATTGAGAAAGCTAGTGTCAGAGGGTCAAGTCAACAAATAGATCAAATAGAATTAGAGGGTCAAATAAACATGCAGTTAATTAATATTACTCAGTACTTAAATGCATAATTACACTGTAACAAGGACACCTTAAAATAAAGTGTAATCCAGTACTAACAGTAGAGTATGCATAAGTGCAAGCAACTAATCTAAAAGCTATTGTCAGCACATGTAGTTCATTAGTATCACTCAGTACTGATTACAGTGTAATTATACTGTAATAACATCATCTTTAAAGAAAGTGTAACCAAGTTTCTGTAGTCTGTACCGGTATAATTTAACGGTTCCTGGTAACAATTTTACTGCCATAGCAAAAGCTAGTTTATTTTAATAGTTTCTATTATAAAATTGAAAACATAGTTAAGTAAATAATGCATTAAATGTTAGCATGTAGCCTTGAAAAAAGCATGTTTCACCTGAGTAAAGATTGAAGAGTAAATGAAATCAAAGAAACACATTACATGTTATTGATGAGGTGGGAGGTCTATTGCATTAATACTGCATCTATTTTGACATATTGCATTGTGGTTATTATGTCAATCATTGTGATTTCATATACAATCCCACATTTGAATACGGTTGTCACTCCTGAAACTTTGCAGTGTTTAGTTAGCAGCATGACAAATACAAGTTTCATTCAAATTATAGGATTATAGGATATAGAACAGGAGGAAAATGCACTCCCTTCATAAATACTGACGAAGTCAATCATATGAGTTTAGCACAAACTCACTGAGTTCTGCACTCTTGCAAAAACTCCTGTTAAAATTATAACACTTTCTGCATATCTTATTAATATTGTGTTCATACTTTGTTGTTAATAACAAAGAACTCCAGCATTCTGATAGTGTAACCTAAAGACATCTGATTGGCTGTTGCGGTCACATGCTCAACATGCATGTCTGTGATTGGCTATAATGCTCAACATGCATGTCGGTGATTGGCTATAATGCTCAACATGCATGTCTGTGATTGGCTATAATGCTCAAAATACATGTCTGTGATTGGCTATAATGCTAAACATGCATGTCTGTGATTGGCTATAATGCGCAACATGCATGTCTGTGATTGGCTATAATGCTCAACATGCATGTCTGTGATTGGCTATAATGATCAACATGCATGTCTGTGATTGGCTATAATGCTCAACACGCATGTCTGTGATTGGCTATAATGCTCAACATGCATGTCTGTGATTGGCTATAATGCTCAACACGCATGTCTGTGATTGGCTATAATGCTCAACATACATGTCTGTGATTGGCTATAATGCACAACATGCATGTCTGTGATTGGCTATAATGCACAACATGCATGTCTGTGATTGGCTATAATGCTCAACACGCATGTCTGTGATTGGCTATAATGCTCAACATGCATGTCTGTGATTGGCTATAATGCTCAACACGCATGTCTGTGATTGGCTATAATGCTTAACATGCATGTCTGTGATTGGCTATAATGCTCAACATGCATGTCTGTGATTGGCTATAATGCTCAACATGCATGTCTGTGATTGGCTATAATGCTCAACATGCATGTCTGTGATTGGCTATAATGCTCAACATGCATGTCTGTGATTGGCTATAATGCTCAACATGCATGTCTGTGATTGGCTATAATGCTCAACATGCATGTCTTGTGATTGGTATAATGCGCAAAATGCATGTCTGTGATTGGCTATAATGCTCAACATACATGTCTGTGATTGGCTATAATGCTCAACATGCATGTCTGTGATTGGCTATAATGCTCAACATGCATGTCTGTGATTGGCTATAATGCTCAACATGCATGTCTGTGATTGGCTATGTCTGTGATTGGCTATAATGCTCAACACGCATGTCTGTGATTGGCTATAATGCTCAACACGCATGTCTGTGATTGGCTATAAAGCTTAACATGCATGTCTGTGATTGGCTATAATGCTCAACATGCATGTCTGTGATTGGCTATAATGTCTGTGATTGGCTATAATGCTCAGCATGCATGTCTGTGATTGGCTATAATGCTCAACATGCATGTCTGTGATTGGCTATAATGCTCAACATGTATGTCTGTGATTAGCTATAATGCTCAACATGCATGTCTGTGATTGGCTATAATTTCTGTGATTGGCTATAATGCTCAACATGCATGTCTGTGATTGGCTATAATGTCTGTGATTGGCTATAATGCTCAGCATGCATGTCTGTGATTGGCTATAATGCTCAACATGCATGTCTGTGATTGGCTATAATGCTCAACATGCATGTCTGTGATTGGCTATAATGCTCAACATGCATGTCTGTGATTGGCTATAATGCTCAACATGCATGTCTGTGATTGGCTATAAAAAACATGCATGTCTGTGATTGGCTATAATGCTCAACATGCATGTCTGTGATTGGCTATAATGCTCAATCTATAACATGTCTGTGATTGGCTATAATGCTCAGTCTAAAATGCTATAATGTCATAAATCTGTGATTGGCTATAATGCTCAACATGCATGTCTGTGATTGGCTATAATGCTCAAATCATGATGTCTGTGATTAGCTCAACATAATGGCTCAACATGCATGTCTGTGATTGGCTATTGGCTAATGCTCAACATGCATGTCTGTGATTGGCTATAATGCTCAACATGCATGTCTGTGATCAGCTATAATGCTCAACATGCATGTCTGTGATTGGCTATAATGCTCAAAATGCATGTCTGTGATTGGCTATAATGCTCAACATGCAAAACGATTCAAATTGCTCTTCATAAAGTGCTCATATAATAATGCACGGGTGCGTTTGAATTTAGCCATCGATCAGTTGTGAATGACGTTATTAATGAAAATTAATAATACTATAACTAAGGATAGTTCAAATCTATTAACATATTTACTGACATATCGCTCAAGACTTGGAGTTATACTTGTGCACATTTCTGAATATTAATCCTAAAATGCATTTTAATGTCACTATTGATGAGGATTGTATGATCTTTAAATGCAAGATATATAAAGTGTACCTGAAGTATAATAGTTCTACTTTAGCACAATCAAATATACTTCATTATGTCTTTAGTTGGACTTCAGCACAATTAAAATGCATTAATTACTAAATTAGTTGTTCCAGTTTAGCAGACTTTAAGTACATACTGTAGATAAAATTAAAAAAGGTTGTTTCAACATCAAATTTTAGTTTGGTCAACTTGAAATTTTAAGTTGCACAATGTTAATTTAAGGGACAACTGTAATATTTTAGTTGCATTTAAGTTAAAACAACATTTTTTTTACAGTGTACAGTTTAGTACACCGAAAGTACAGTTGCAGGGTATTTTTATGAAGTGCATAAATATGTAAATGTGTTTAGCATGAAATAAAAGTATTTTAGTAGCCTATATTTATTTTTCACGATGCACAGTTTGGCTAGTTGACTGTGGCTGGTTCTGTGGATTTTATTACTACAAACTCTCTGTTTTTCGGAGGCTTTTAAAGAGTGTAGTAGTCTTCTGTGGACCTTTTCTCACATGGCTGGGTAAACTTCAATAGCTGTGAACAGAAACTATATCATTTAAGCATTCCCATTTGCTCCAAAAATAAAAAAGAGGAAAATAGCATTAGAAATACTCACATAGCAGCAGCGTTAACAATTGTTTTCAGGGGGTCCAGAAATGGAGGCCTTCAGATAAGCCAAAACCAGCCAAAATGACCACAGATAGCGTTATAAATGTATTATTACAGGGATGATGGTTTTGTATAAATGAAAATATAAGATTTAAAATGTTAGAAGGATTACCGTCTGGGCCTGGTGCTTTCCTTCTTTTGTTCACCCAAATATAAGGTGTGGGGGGACATTCTGGTGGTGTAATGGTTTTAAGGGCGGGTGTGGGGTGTTTTTTCATAATGCAGCAAAAGACATTATTCACCCTCATGTTTTTCTGGGGGATGGTGTCTTGTAATTTGTAAACTTTCTTTTGAACATAAAGGAAGATATTTTGAATAATCATGGCAACCGAACAGTTAATGCAAGCCAATGACTTTAATAGCATGGGGGGGGGGGGATACAGTGCAAGCCAATGGCTACCACCAGCTGTTAGCATAAATGACGACAGTATTCAAATTTCTGGGTGAGCTGTGTCTTTAATAACTGTGGGAATGTGAATAATCAGTCTATGGATAGTTCATTGGTCCAGTCTTCAATCTGTGACGATCACTAGTGAAGCGTGTTGTTGTGATGTCACCATCATTCTCCTCATTGGTCACGTGATGTTTGCGTCTCGGGCGATTGGCTCAAAACAGCCTATACGATGAACAACGGCCGAAACGAGACGAATGAAGAGTGTCACGTTAGGTTGAAATATTCCTTTAATCTGTGATCGGACGTTATTTTCTCCACTCTACGGTTCATGGAGCAGGGCTGATGGGATCTTAGAAAGGTGTCACGTTGATGTATGGACAGAAACAAAGATTGTTTGCATGATTAACAGCGGTCCTTTTGTCCTTTGGCCAAAAATAGAAAACAACATACAGTGCGTTCGTTTTGTGTAGAGACGGAGATTACATATGGATTAGGCAACGGGTTCTTAATCCGCGCTGGGCTTCACAGCGCGCCGTCTCCCCCGACTGCCGCGGCGCTAAACAACACCGCAGCTCCGCCAACTATAATGTCCAGCAAAGGTCCGAGTAATCAAAACCGGTAAAAGATTTTGCTGGCCTCATTCTGTCCCGAATGTTGCGCATCCCTGGAAAAGGACGTGCTGAGAACATAAAACAGGAAAAACACAAACAGTACAAACACTGGAGAGCACCAGTAGCTGCATGCGGCGCCTCACGAGCATCTGCCCGCTGATTAATCACACGCACCCGCTCCTCCTGACTAGTGCTGTGTGCTTATTTAGAGTAACCCGTCACGCTTGACCCGAAACTATCAGCTGCGGCCAAGCATAAATACAGGAGATGTGTTGTGAAGGTGGGGGAGACCGACAGACTCCTGCTGTTTATTCCCTCCGCCCACACGAGGAGCATCGCTGACCTCTTAGGGAGCGGTCAGATGTCCATCTAGAGTCACCCTCCAACAATGAGGACACACTCTCACCATAGCGTCAGCAGAAATACACACTCTTAAACATGAAGCTGATGCCACAGAAGAACCATTTGTGGTTCCATTCAGGCTAAGAACATCTCTTTCTTACCTTTTTGTAATCAAGAGAACCTTCTTTGGCCACAAACGGTTATTAAAGCTTGGTTTTAAGAGTGCAAAATGTCCCAAAACAAGCCATCACCACAGTACCATGTGTAAAAGTCAATACCGTGGTACTTTTGGGTCTTAAATTGCGTTAAAATTCAGCAACATGGATTTAACACCACTGACAATATATCAGATGAGACTTGAATTGAATCGAGCTGAAATAAAACTCTATTGTATTTTGGGGAGGTTACTTTGTAAATGTAGTAGGTTACAGATTAAAATGCAATAAATAGTGTAACTTATTAAAGTAATGTAACTGATTACATTTCTAATGTTTTCAACTGTTAATCATTTTCAAGCATGTAAAGCAGGCAGAGTTAACCTTACTGTACTCAACACTGATTATTGTCACTTACGAAATTATAATTAAGATTATTATAATAATTTGATTTTCCACCATAAAATCAGATTACTCTGGCATCTAAAAAACTGGCTTGTAAAAAAACTGTTAATCTTAAAAAATTAAATAAAGTATATACATAAACCCAGCTAGGAAATTAAACCATATTTTATATCATACTTTAGAGCAGTCAGTGCAATTAATTAAAGAAGAAGTCAATTAAATCTGAATGTGTGTGTGTTTATCGTTAACATTTTCATAAGTAACTGTCATTTAATTACACATTTTTTTCTCAGTAACACTAACTGATTACAATTACATTAATTGTGTAATTAAGTTAACTAGTAACTCCCCAACACTGTTTGTACAACTACTTTAAAGCCGACCTCTTCCTAAATTATCTGGCTTTATTGAAGTGACAAATCCTACTTAAATGCATTCATTTACATCCAAAATAGCTCCTTATGGTAACAGTTTATTTATTTAATTGTTTATTTCAGGTTTATTTGACAGGGACAATGTACATCATTAATATATGAATGCCAGAATTAGCCAGTCCCTGGACTGATGGTAAAATTTTCACCCTAAAAATATAAAACAATTAATCAATGCATAATACATGCATTCTCCAAAATACATAAAAAATGTACAACATCCCTAAAAAAAATAATACTATAACTAGAACCAACAGATCAAGACCTGCACACTCAAACACATACACAATACAACTATCAGACAAAATAACCAACAATGCACCACTAATAACATAATATCAATATACAGGTAAAGATAAGTAACTGTAGCAGACTTAATCATTCAATCAGCACTCAACCAAACAACCTCATGTTTAAAGCATTACAATCTCAGCTCGTAAAGCAGACAAGACAAGACGGCTGTAGAATTTAGTTTGTCAAATTTAACTTAAAATTGAAACTTAAACTTAGGCATTGTGCTCTTAATTATTATTTCACTTATTTTGCCTTTTATGTAAATACACATGTGCAAACAATATACTTGCTTTTGTGAATTTATTTTGATGTTAGTTACATTTACTTACAAATTCATCATCATCATGTTGATGTCACTATAAAACTCTTACGACAAATGTCTTCTAATATCTTTAATTGTTGTGTATACCGAGACACATTTATGAACGACTTCACTTGGACCCATTGTGCGCGCTGTCTCTTTAACACCACATGGTTTGTTTACATGTTGCTGTTGATTGACGGAAACCATAGCAAAACGTGTTAGTTTGAACGTCACATGACTCCATATTTTCTACAGTGAAAAGTGCATTTATCATCAATTTTCGTGCATGTAATTTTGTCAACTTCACTGGTAAGTAACAAAGTATTTTTAAAATTTTTTTACATAATATATTATCAAATGTATCATAGGAAATAACATAAAAACTGCATGTTGACTCAAGGCAACATTGCCCCATAATAGAAGGCCATTCAGGCATACTAGGTTATAATAAAAGTGTATGATAAAAGAGCTACAATGATCTAAATGCATGTGCAGTTTTGCTTGATTTTGTAATGCATTTATAAGACGTATCATATCTGCATATATTATGATTTGTCTGTTGAGAAAATTGCTTTCTGAACTCTCACAAGCAGTGAGGTGCCGTGTGTTTGTGCAAATACAGGTCCTTGTGTGTTTATGTGCATGCTTGCAAGGATAAGGTCCATGTTAAGATAAGGTTATGGTGATTCATAATGTTTTACCTTGAAACAACACTATTTGATACAATAACTTGATATGATGGATTGGTTGTATTTGTGATCCACGATGGTTCAATGTTGCCTGAGAGCAACAGCTGGATATGAAATGTTACTTTTAATAAACATGAGATGTGTAATACATTTACATTTAGTAATACGTTTGATTATCTATTTTAATTTTAGATAAATTATGTATGAATTTATGTATTTATATGTATTTTCTTTAGTTTTAGTTTTAATAAATTTGAGTTATTTTAGTAATGTTACTTCAACATACTACATGGAAATGAAATAACATATATATATATATGTAGCAAGGTTCATAGATACGGGAAGGAAGGAGGCGGGAACCGGCGAACATTCAAAGACATTTAATAATCAAATAAACAAACATAACAGAAAAGCGACAGCCCCTCACGGACGACTGCCACACAAAAAACACAAACTAAAACGCCAGGCCTGGCCCTCTCTCTCTTCCACTGTCGTCACTCCTCCTTTTATTCCTTCCGTAGCTCCTCCGTGGGACTCGAGACCGGTGAGTGGCGCAGGTGTCGTTCATTAGCATTCACTCCACCGGCCTCGCTCCGTTCCCACGGCTCTCGGCCCCGCCCCACTCGCCACATACCCCCACCGCCCCTCGCCCCTCGCAGGCCGGGGTACTCACGAGACTGTGCTCTACTCCCCCCTCCCCCCCTCCCCGGGGGGAGCCCTTAGGGCGGCCGCGGCGATCTGGGGGTACGGACAGACGAGGCGAGAGAAAAGGAGACGGAAGGATGAGGAGTGACAGAGAAGAGAGAGGGGAGATAGGAAAAAAAAAAAACATCTTGATCCGGTTCCCCGGACACACTGTCGCTCGGTCCTCACTTCAGCTGAGCGGCTCACTCGCGTGTGCCATGCGATGGTACTGGACCTCTTTGGTGGATGGCCCGATGCTCCTCCGCCTCCTGGCGGACGGCGATGGCTCCTCCGGTCAAGGCAGCTGGCAGCGAGTCCCCCGTTCCCTGCTCCTCCCCAAGCATGGCGATGGCAGCAGGCTTCGGCCTCCAGGCGAACGGGGCGACTCCTCCGCTCCCTCTCCGACAGCAGCCACCCCCCTCCTCGATCTAGGAGCACGGCAGCGAGTCTTCCGTCCCACCTGTTCTTCTTCTTTTGCTCCAGCACCACCGCCTCGGGCAGCCACTGGATGTCTCCGCTTCTTCCTGCTGCCCGAACTCCTCAGCACCGCGATTCCCCTCAGCAGCGAGGGCTCTTTGACAGCGTGTCCCTCCTTCCTCCCGGGTTTGGGCACCAGTGTAGCAAGGTTCGTAGATACGGGAAGGAAGGAGGCGGGAACCGGCGAACATTTCAAAGACTTTGATCTTAAGTTATTTAATCAGCTCAAAGTGACTTGTTATTTTATATCCTTGTTTCCTTTTTGTTTCTCTAGTTCTTGTTTTTAATTTTGTGCACATTTCATCTAGTTTCATTTTACCCTTGTTTTTGCAGCACAAAACACCAACTAAAACTCCTCGGCATAGTTTTGGCCTCTTTGATTCTTTGACTTCGTCACCCCTCCTGGTTTCGTAGCTCCTCCGTGGGACTCGAGACCGGTGAGTGCGCAGGTGTCGTTCATTAGCATTCACTCCACGGCCTCGCTCCATTCCCATGGCTCTCGGCCCCGCCCCACTCGCCACATACCCCCACCGCCCCTCGCACCGGGGGGTACTCACGACACTGCGCTCTTCCCCCCCCTCCCCCCTCCCCCGGGGGAGCCTGTTAGGGCGGCCGCGGCGATCTGGGGGTACGGACAGACGAGGCGAGAGAAAAGGAGATGGAAGGATGAGGAGTGACAGAGAAGAGAGAGGGGAGAGAGGAAAAAAAAAAATCTCGGTCCGGTTCCCGGACACACTGTCGCTCGGTCCTCACTCCGCTGAGCGGCTCACTCGCGGTGCCATGCGATGGTACTGACCTCTTTGTTGGACGGCCCGATGCTCCTCCGCCTCCTGGCGGACGGGCGATGGCTCCTCCGGTCGAGGGCAGCCGGCAGCGAGTCCCCCGTTCCCTGCTCCTCCCCAAGCATGGCGGATGGCAGCAGGCTTCGGCCTCCAGGCGAACGGGGCGACTCCTCCGCTCCCTCTCGACGGCAGCCACCCTCCTCGACCCAGGAGCACGGCAGCGAGTCTTCCGTCCCACCTGTTCTTCTTTGCTCCAGCACCACCGCCTCGGGCAGCCACTGGCGGTCTCCGCTTCTTCCTGCTGCCCAACTCCTCAGCACTGCGATTCCCCTCAGCAGCGAGGGCTCTTTGACAGCGTGTCCCTCCTTCCTCCCGGGTTTTCGGCACCAGTGTAACAGGTTTTGTAGATACGGGAAGGAAGAGGGCGGGAACCGGCGAACATTGAAAGACTGCGGCAGGCACGGACGACTGCCGCACACAAACACCAACTAAAACTCCAGGCCTGGTCCTCTCTCTCTTCCACTGGTCACTCCTCCTTTTATTCCTTCCGTAGCTCCTCCGTGGGACTCGAGACGGTGAGTGGTCACAGGTCGTTCATTAGCATTTACTCCACCGGCCTCGCTCCGTTCCATGGCTCTCGGCCCCGCCCCACACTCGCCACAATATATATATATATACTTTATACTTATACCTTTTGTTGTTTTAATATTTTTTATTGTTTTTAGCTTTATTTTTTGTTTTCATTTAAATGTTTAGTTTTGAAATGTTGTTGTATGCATTTGTCATTTTATTTAATGTATTCATTTTCTTAAATGTGTGTATATAGTATTTATAGAGTTTTAACTTATAGTTCGTTACTTTTTCTTATTTGTAAGTCACTTTGGATAAAATCATCTCCTAAATGACTAAAAAGTAAAGTAAAGTAATACATTACAAACTAGATAAATCTGATTGTTCAAGTCTTTGACTAAAGACGTTTTTAATAAATATATTTTTTTATGCATGAAAATGTTTCAATGTGTCCGTTAGTGGTACAGTGTTGCCTTGAGGCAACAAACTTTTAATAAATAAATACATTATACAATTTTATATAATATTATTCAAATGTTTATTGATATTGCTATGGTGTCCAAATTTAAGCATGAAAACATTACAAATATTTTTTTCCTCGTTGATATCATATTGCATAGCATAAAGGGTTACGGTAACAATTGCAGATCACTGTGCAGATTATTATTATTTTTTATTGTTTTTGCTACACTGACACAGTTACTGAACTGAATCAACATTGAACTGAATTGATCTGAAAAATGACTCTATTATATTCTGTAGAACTGCTTTACAGCTGAAATTAAAATTTCATAATTTATGCATTTTGCTAAATTGTCCTGTTTTATTGTGAAGCTGCTTTGAAACAATCTGTATTGTATAAAGCGCTATAGAAACAAATCTGACTTGATCTTTGTCAGCGTGATTATTGGATTATTTGAAATGAGCAAATTAAATTAAATTACTCAGTTGTTCATTTTTGGAGAGTTTGCTAATTGGGTTGAGTGGATTCATGTTTTCATCAACCCAGGCACATTTTATTGATAATCTGCCCCTGTAATCATCATTTGTGTGAAAAGGAACCAAAGGTTGTTGGTGTTTTAATGTTAATAGTGTTCATTTCAGCTGCAAAATGCATGTATAGGCTTTGTTTTTGTTGTTGTAGTTTTTCACATATTTCCAAAGAGTCTGGGTTGGTTTACACACAATAATATTTTGATAGCTGATAAACTAGAAATGCTCACTCTGAGCCTAGTGACAGAATGAGTCTAAAACTGACAGTCAAGAATCAGTTTTGCATCTTAAGACATGAAAACTGAGTGTGTTTACAATGCACGTATGTACGAGACCCTGACCCGCTGGGTTCCTGTCTGTCGCAGAAGATAAGAAAGAAATGTTGACTTGTGTGCAATAATATTCAAATTTCTTGTCTTCAGGCTGTTTATAAAAAAAACACATCTTCTAGATGCTTGGATTGATCAGTCTCGTGAAAACTGCCATTTGTGCCTTTATTCTTTATTTCAACAACACAGTAAGTTAAAATTTATTTGCTAATCTTTTGAATGTATAACTAAATTCTGGTTGCACTTCTCATGTTTATTGTGTATTGTAATAAATCAAACATTATAACAGAAAACAAATGTGATCAACTAATGACATTTGCATGTTTCAGCCCTGTTACATTCAAAAAGAGTTGTTGAAGATCAGCCAAAATGTCCAATAACAGACAGGAATTATCATAACACCTCAATATTTATAGACAATGTTCTTCTGCTTTGTGCTTGGAACAACATTTCTTTGTGCTTGATGTTAATATGAATGTAAACATAATGGAATATGAACTCATATGTGCACTGTAAAACATAGCACCCTGCAATTCTTAACCTAAAGAGACATTTCTACCTGAAATAACCCATAAAATACGTACTCGGTTACTAATGTAACCTCAGTTCCCTGAGATACGGAACGAGTACTGCGTCGAAGACGCTAGGGGAGACTCCTTTTTCTCTGATATTGAAGCCTTTTTTTAATAACGCAGTGTAACTGCACTGCATTGGTTTGTGCAGTGCGCTGAAAATGAATCAATGGCGGCAGCGGAGCTGCATAGCCTATGGCTGGAAAGCCCGCCAAAGGCCGCCAGATTGGGCGGGGCATATGGCTATATAATGCGGGCATTTGCCAAGGCTCCTCAGGCTACTGCGACTGAAGCGACGACTGAGTCGTGCAGCCGCATAGAACGGCAAAATACGCAGTACCTGTTCCGTATCTCAGGCAACCGAAGTTACGTTAGTAACTGAGTACGTTCCCTATCGATACTACTCTTCGTACTGGGTCGAAGACTCTAGGGGAACCAGTATAATCCTGCCGTGTCTATGCTAGGGGAACGGCCAACACTTGAACTTGCATTAGGCACCAAGAGGGGCCCAGAGGAACCAAGTATTGTACAGGGAAGCCAGAAGGTTAGGCACCAAGAGGGCGAGCCTTGAGAGTCCCAAATTCTGGACCGGAGCATTGAGGGCCAAGAGCGTACAAGAAGGCAAAAGGCCCATACTGGTTTGTCATATGACAAGAGTGAGCCCATTATGCAGAAAAGACCCGGGCCTGTAAGGCCGGAACTTCCAGATTATAAAACCTGGCAAATGTGGACGGCGAGGCCCAGCCGGCCGCCGCACATATCTCTGCAATGGACAGACAGCTAGACCATGCCCAGGACGAGGCAGTGCCTCTAGTCGAGTGGGCTCTTAATCCCATGGGGCATTGTTGGCCCAAAGAAGAGTATGCTAGCATAATAGTGTCAATTATCCATCTGGATAGTCTCTGCTTTGTGCCATATCGTTCCGTTCGCCTGAGAGAGGAGGTCTCGTCTCAGGGGAATGGGCCACGGGGATGCAGTGAGCAACCGCAGACAGCTCCGTGAACCAATGCTGGTTCCTCCAGAGCGGGGCCACTAACAGAACTCTGTGCTTCTGTTTCCTGATTCGCCTGATTGCCTGCGGGATCAGGGCGATCAGGGGAAAAGCATGACAGAGGAGGTTGGGCCAGTCGTGGTTCAACGCATCCCGGTCCTTCTGAAAAATAAGTTTGGCAATGGGTATTGTCTTCTGAGGCAAAGAGATTGACCTCTGGCCTGCCGAAGATTCCCCATATGTCCTGAACCGTTTGTGGGTGGAGCGTCCACTGCTAATTTCCACTGCTAATATAACTGCTAATGTCTGAGGGGACATTGCTCCGAGATAGCATGTCTGCTCCCAGATTCAGTTTGCCCAGCACGTGCATTACTCTCAGCGTGCGTTGAGCTCAGCCCACCTCAAGAGACGCTCTGCTAGAATAAAGATGCGCCTCGAGGAAAGTAGGACACTACCGTCATACTGTCCGAGCGGACTAAGACGTGATGTCCCCTCAGGTCTGGCAGAAAGGTGCAAAGGCCCAAAAATACTGCCAGCATTTCCAGGCAGTTGATGTGAAGGTGACCTTCCTTCTTCGACCAGAGGCCGAAAGCCGGTTTGCCGTTGCACAGCGCCCCCAACCTAAGTTGGAGGCATCTGTCGAGACCACTATCCTTCTGCAGACCATGCCCAGGGGCATGCCCCGTTCCATCCACTGATGGTTCATCCAAGGGGCCAGAGCTGCAACGCAGGCCTAGCTCACCTTGACACGGAGGCCTGATGCTCGTGATAAGGGGAAGAGGAAAAGTGCTCTCTTTTTGAATATGTTTGTGTTTTATTTTTCTCACTTTAACAGCAATTGACTGTGTGAGCGCTATGTGAAAGGACCCAATGTTCACAACAGTATTTTACACAAACACTCAAACACTGCTGTCCGCACCCGGAACTGAACAGGGCGCTAGGAGGCATAACAGAGGCTTTTTGCGGGGTGGTCCGGGACTTAGCCCTTTCCTCTTCCTGTCCCATCGATCAGGAAGACACCCGAGGCGTTGGGTCCAGCACTATCTTGGGCCGGGTTCCCTGGCGCTTCGATGGGCGGAGGCTGGCCGAGCATGAGCGGCGGGGCTCGGGCTTGGCGGCTGGCTGAACAGCTGGTGGCGCGGCTTTTGCTGGCTGCTGAGTCGGCGCCATCTTGGGGCAACTAGAAGCAGTTGCAGAGCTGAAGTGCTTGGGCAGGAAGTGTCGCATTGCCTGGGACGTCTTGTGTGCGGCTGTGAAGCGTTCAGCGAAGCCCTCTACAGCAGGACCAAACAGGCCAGTGAGGGAGACCAGGGAGTCGAGGAAGGGGACCTTATCCGCATCCTTCATCTCAGTCAGGTTCAACCACAGGCTTTCCAGCCATAGGCTATGCAGCTCCGCTGCCACCATTGGTTCATTTTCAGCGCACTGCACAAACCAATGGCCGTGCAGTTACACCGCATTATTAAAAAAAGGCTTCAGTATCGGAGAAAAAGGAGTTTCCCCTAGCATCTTCGACGCAGTACGAAGTGTAGTATCGCTAGGGAACTAGTTTTGTTCATATAAAGTAATGTGTTTTTGTTGATTGAGTGCTATTAATATTGTTGGCTTCAATAGAACCAGTTACTTTAGATCTTATCATTTTACGTTACATTTTCTTCTCCCAGAGTACTACAGCTTAAACCATGTTGTCAAAATGACCATTATGATGTTAGTCTTTCAGAAACAATAATCATCATTTTTATGTTAAAAAATGCGTCATTTTCAGAAAATGCATATGATGTGAAAGCATTTTAATTTCCATATGTAATCTCTGCATCTGGTAATCTGATGAGAAACAAACATTTCATGTTTTATACTGTATGTTATCTAGCATTACACGATGAACTGAGTTGAATGAAAGAATGTGGAAAAGCAGTTTTCTGGAATACTGCATTCAGCATATTTGCTTCATAATCACAGCTCTAATCCACATGTAATGGCTGTACATGAGAAACCTGATAAATCTGTTTTAAAAAAGCATTAATAAACACCTGAGAGGACTGGGACTGCACTGTAAATATGATGAAAGGGCATATTATGTTCACCTTGAATGGTTATCTTCTGAAGAACAAGACACGAGTAGATCATGTTTACTGCGCTGGATGTTTATTCATAAGCAGACGTGCTTCAGAAGTCCTCAAAGACGTTTTAAAGGCATGTCCTGACTGAAGTTTGTGTGTGTGTGTGTGTGTGTGTGTGTGTGTGTGTGTGTGTGTGTGTGTGTGTGTGTGTGTGTGTGTGTGTGTGTGTGTGTGTGTGTGTGTGTGTGTGTGTGTGTGTGTGTGTGTGTGTGTTTCATGAGTCAGTGAGCAGGTGTGAGCCCTCGGCCAGCACAGCTTGTTGGGCTCTGACCCGTGGCCTCACACACACACACACACACACACACACACACACACACACACACACACACACACACTCAGTCAGGTCAGTCACTCACTCACACACACACACACACCACAACACACACACACACACACACACACACACACACACACACACACACACACACACACACACACACACACACACACACACACACACACACCGAGGGCTCGGACACAGCAGGAGTCCAACAGCAGCAGAATGCGCTGGGATGAAACACGCAGGTAAACAACACCTTTGTAACAGCATCTGTCCAGCGCTGGAGTCCTGCGGTGTGACGGACGTCCCAAACACCCTCGACCCTGAACAAACTCTGTCTCAGAACACATTCATCCCAGATAACAAGCAATATTCTCAAGACGTTCTGGCAGTAATATTTTCAGAGTTTAATGTTTCAGAGTTATCTGGTCTCAAAATATTAGATTACAAAAACGTATTTATACATCTTTCATGGAACTTCTTTCCTGAAGCATTCGTCTGACATTTTTGACAGTTTTTTTTCCAACTGCTCACAAACAAAATCTTCACTTGTCACAGTTTCTGAAAGCTGACATTCAAACAGCAGAAGCACACACAAATCTGCAAAACCATACACTAATTATCAGCCTCTTCATCATGATGGCGCCACTGATGTGGCGTCGTCCACTGTTGTTTTTGTTAGTTTATTCTGTCTTTAGTTATATCTCTTCAATCGGTTTCACCAGAGATGAATTGCTGGACATTCGGAAGTACACACCACCCGATATTTCACCGGTTTTCGTCTATTCTGATGTTTTGCTGGACATTGTAGTTGGCGTAGCAGTGGTACTGTTTAGACGCCAGGACGCGCAAATGGTAAACCTGTATTAAGAACTGTTTGACTACTCAAACAGAGCGGGTTTTACAAGCCTGTTTCGACCTTACTGATTGAAGCTGCCTGCCACCGATCTGGACAGCTCACAGAGACTGTAACATCTTATATCAGTTTCTGTGAGGAATGAGCATTCCTACCACTTGTTTACATTTACATTTATGCATTTAGCAGACGCTTTTATCCAAAGCAACTTTGCATTCAGGTTATACATTTTCATTAGTATGTGTTTTCCCGGGAATCAAAAAACCACAACCTTTTGCGCTGCTGACGTAATGCTCTACCACTGAGCCACACAGCCTCTTCATCACTGATCAGACAGGCGCCGCTACAGGAAGGGGATGTGGCGTCGTCCACTGTTCAGTCAGTTTTGAAAGTTAGACACCACTCCCCCATATTCAACTGTCTATTTTAGTGAAAAAACACACCAACCTCGACACCTCTTCACATAACCATTAACACCTCTTCCCCCACACCACGAGGTGCGCCAGGTCTTTCAGAAGCAGAAGAAAAAAGCACCAGCCCAGACTGTGTTACACCAGTCTGTCTGAAAACCTGTGCTGACCAGCTGGCCCCCATCTTTACAAAGATCTTCAACAGACTGGAACTGTGCGAAGTCCTTAATGCTTCAAACGCCCCACCATCATCCCCATCCCAAAGAAATCCAAAATTACAGGACTAAATGACTACAGGGCCTGTGGCTCTAACGTCTGTGGTCATGAAGTCACTGGAAAACTGTTGCTGGCCCACTTGAAGGACGTCACTGGACCCTCGCTGGATCCTTTTCAGTTTGCCTGCAGAGCAAACAAGTCTGTGGACGATGCAGTCAACATGGGACTGCATTATGTTCTGCTGCATCTAGACAGCCCTGGGACTTATGTGAGGATCCTGATGTGGACTTAAGCTCAGCCTTTAACACTATCATCCCAAATCTCCTTCTGACCAAACTAACTCAGCTCTCCCATGCCACCTCCGTCTGTCAGTGGATCAACACTTATGAGGCTGGGAAAATACACATCCAGCACCATCAGCGCTGAGCTCCTCAGGGATGTGTTCTCTCCCCACTGCTCTTCTCCCTGTACACCAACGACTACACATCTAAAGACCCCTCTGTCAAGCTCTAAGTTTGCTAAAGAAAAGATCGGGACGGTGAAGAGTCTGCTTACAGACAGGAGGTTAAGGAGCTGGCTGTCTGGTGCAGTCTTAACAATCTGGAGCCTAACATGCTCAAAACTGTGGAGATGATCGTGGACTTCAGGAGAAACCCCCCTGCTCTCCCCCCACCATCACGAACAGCACTGTGACTGCAGTGGAGTCATTCAGATTCCTGGGCACCAACATCTCTCAGGACCTGAAGTGGGACAATCACATTGAGTCCACGGTGAAAAGGGCCCAGCAGAGTTTGTACTTCCTTCGCCAGCTGAGAATGTTCAACCGGCCACAGGAGCTGCTGAAACAGTTCTACTCTGCATCATCGAATCTGTCCTCTGCACATCAATAACTGTCTGGTTCAGCTCAGCTACCAAATCTGACCTCGGAGGGTAGTCCGGACTGCTGAGCGAATCATTGGCACAACCCTCCCCAGTCTCCAAAAACTGTACTTATCCAGAGTGGACAAAAGGTCTGGAAAAATCACTCTGGACCCTCACATCCAGCACATTCTCTCTTTGAACTGTTACTGTCTGGTCGACGCTACAGAGCTCTGAGCACCAGAACGACCAGACACAGGAACAGTTTCTTCCCTCAGGCAATCCATCTCATGAACACTTGACAATAATTATGGTACACACACTATTTATACACTTATTTATATAACAAACACATACCTAGTCTATACTTCAATTGCACATAATATACCTGTACATACAAAACTGTCCATTGTTATATACCAGTACATACAATTGTCAATGTTTATATTGTTATTCCTTATTTACTTGTTCTTTTAAATTCTTCTTTTTATTATATGTGTTTTTGTTCGGTCACTGTCATTCTGTTGCACTGCGGTAGCTTCTGTCACGAAAACAAATTCCTGGTATGTGTAAACATACCTGCCAATAATGCCCATTCTGATTCTTCTGATTCGTAATCAGTTTTCAATTTCATACAACACTTTTTGTAAAACACAACACATATTTCTATATGTAACACACCAACAATCTAACAGGAATTAATATTATGGCAAAGCTGTGTGCAAATATTTGCTTTTGAGATGTGTTTGTGATATTTTGAATGCAGTGCTTCATTTTGCAAGAGATGTGAGGTATTTTACATTTTGGTGTGTAACAGTTTTGAAAATATGTGTAAGCAGTTGAAAATAACTGTATTATTAATACTTCATTCAAAAGTAACATTCCCATAATGTTAATACACTGAAAAAATTATTGATTGAATTTACTACATTTTTTAAGGTAAGTGGTTGCAAACAATTCATTTTATTTACATTTACAGTAAATAAACACATTTAGTTGACTAACTTTCAACTACATTTGTTTATTTAAATGTAGCTAAAATAAATTGTTTGTTAAAAAATTAGAAGCATTTTTTTGTTCAGTGTATTGATGATGATCATGTTTGCAAAATGATAACATTCGAATGTTCCAGGAAAAATAAATCAAAACATTTAAGAATTTTAATATTTGGAACATTCAGAAATAACTTAGAACTTTAAAAAAAATGTTTCAGAATGTTCAGAGAACATTCAAAAGTAACATTTCTATAAAATGGAATGTTCACCTAATGTTCCCTTAATCTGGTGTTTTGAATAAGAAATTAATGTTTTCATGACTTAATGGGAACGTTGGCTAAATGTTTTTAGAATATACTTTTATTAGCTGAGATCGTGAGAACTGTTCTAGGGTTGCTATCACATCAACGTTATTGAATATTTCAGCTAGTGCAATGAATTAATACCAGGAGACATAGAACCGCAAGACCTTATTAACTCTGTCATGATATACGCTGGGAGATATTTCCTGATGCGCGCAGACATCTAGAATATTTAACACTGTGGATTATATGCAAGTAAAATCCAGATTAACCCGACTTTATCAACGTGCCAAGGAATTTGTGCTGGTATTAAAGTGAAATATCTCATATGTTAATACTGACAGACAGCATACGCAGACAAAAATCCAATGAATGCTCATCCACAGCCAATGCACTTTCATAGGATATAGAGGTCGACAAGGCAGATAAAACAGAGTTAGACTTCTCAAGTATGAAAATTAATGTTGAACTAACCTTGACTTGAATATCTGCCACAAAAACATGTGCAGCTCATCATCATGAAATAACCATTTATACATTGCTTGTAGAGTGTTTTACATATCTTGATGTTTGTGTAACATTATTATTATACATTATTATACTAGAGCATTTCAATGTTTTCAGTGGAATATTCCTTTAATGTTTGCTCTAACTAAAAAAAAATGTACTTTAAAAAAAATTCACATTTTGAACATTTAGAAAAAAATATGTTTTTATAAGTAATAAGTTCTTAAAACAAATTTTTGTTAGCTATTGATTTGAGGAATGAATTCCTCGTTTCTGTGTTCAGAAAACTCACTTTGACTCTGAAAAACATTGTGAGTGATATAAATGTCCTGGATAGAGGATTTTCCTCACTTAAGTTTCTTCTCAGGGTTTCTCGACGGCTTCTCGGTTTTCTGAAGCGCGTTCACACAGAAAAACAAACAGCAGAGCTGTGGGAAGAGTGTATGGACGGCTCCTGCGTCTCATCACTGAAATAGGGGAAATCTGGAAACAGATCTGGATGCTGATTACTCCCTAATTTGGTCTTCTGCTGGCCGTTCAGGCCCTCACTTCCCATGAAAATCTGGCTTAGAGTTGTTAGGAGGAAAGAAGGGTTGAAGAGGAGAAATGAATGAACTGAGACAAGTGGCTCTTTGAGAGGCATGTCTGCGATGGACGGAGGCCAGAGTTAGATGTGGGAGATTCCTCTGTGTGTGTGTGTGTGTGTGTGTGTGTGTGTGTGTGTGTGTGTGTGTGTGTGTGTGTGTGTGTGTGTGTGTGTGTGTGTGTGCAGTTAACTGACCGAACGCAGGCACATATATGGAGATTATCAGTCGCGGGACGAAGCTGAGAAAACAGGTCTGAGAGCCTAAAGGAGGAATCTGTGTGTCACATAAATACCAGCTCTGATTTGAGATAAAGACAATCTGACATCATATATTGCTTTCTCGTGCTGTTACAGTCATGTAGATCACATATAACTATTTAATGCATATTGTATGCAATTTACACAGCAAAAACAGCATTTATTTGACCGAAACTTCAAAATCATCAGCAAGCCGACTATCTAAATAGTGCGTTGAATGTTCACACAGTTATTACCAAATGTGATACTATAATTTATTCTAAATCTTTTGGATAATGCAAAATTGTCCGTACCCCATAATAACTCTTCCTCCAGTGATAAAGTGCATCTCTTGTCGTTTCTCACATCAAAATCATGACACATTTAAGTTTAGAGCTGTTTTATTTTGGCTTGATCTGTGCAGATCTCTCTCCTGATTCAGACCAGAACACTTTATCACTGGAGCAAGAGTTATTATGGATTATGAACTCTATAAAAACATCTCAATGCTGGATTAGTTTCATCTTCTGATGTTAACTAATGGACTGGAGTGCTGTGATGTATTTATCAGACTCTCATTCTGACGGCACCCATTCACATCCATTGCTGAGACACATTTCTACAAACCTGATGCAGAAACACACTCATCCTGATCTCAGATGATCCTGAGGGTGAACACATTTTTATTTTTGGCCGAACTATTCATTCAATAAGAGCTTCTCAAGACCTAGGCAAGAATGAACCCGGTGAATCTTGCTCTTTCTGACACTAAAGCACTTGAGCCTGACAAGCTCCCCATCAAACACACCTGAAGCAGCTAATTCTTCATGAACGTTCGACTGCTTCTCCAGGAATCGTTCATGTGTTTGTACATTGAGAAAGCTTATGGTTGCAGATTGTTGTATTTCCAACTGTCCCCAGCGGGTGTAGATCTCAAACCGGGCTCCTGTAGCAGATCATGAGTCTGTGTGAAGCGCTGGACTTCATCTCTGGACGAGTAAATGTGAAAGTGTGCTGTTTATGTAAAGCAGTGGCGTCTTCATACTCATACTCTCTCTTAATTCTGAAAGTTTCTGCACTTCGACACTTCTCAAAAGCTCATGCATTTTTTATCAGCGGCACATAATGTTCTTTTGGTCGGCTTTATTTATTTTGTATTTTGCAGGGAAAACCTTCGATCCGCGGTACACTCGATAGCACGGTATATTGAGAGCTGTCAGTCACCGAGGCAGCACATGTGTTGAGTGTTATGAAACTGATATGACATGAATAAGTCAAAAGGTGTATTGACAGTTATCCTATATGAGTTGTGCATTTAAATGCAGCAGCAGAGATGCATGACGTGCTGGAAGAGCTTTGTGCTTTCTGTCTTCACATTCAGCGCAGGTTCATGTTTGTACCATTGTTTGTGAAAGTGTGTCAATAGACCAATCACTAGGTTTAATCAAACACTTTCTGGTTACACAAACACAGGTTATGTATCTTCACACTGCTCTGAATATAATCCTGCTGACACATATGACATGCATGAAGGTTCTTATGCATGTTTTTTTTAAGTTATATATAAATGATAGGACAAAATACTCTTAAAGTTATGTTTATGCAACATTCTTATAACTTTATTCATATTTGATATACATTCTCTTGAGGTTAAGAGAAAACGTTCTTAGCAGTGTTGGGGGTATGTCATGTAATCAGATTACTTTTTTAAGTAACTAGTAAAGTAACAAATTACATTTAAATTTACTTTTTACAAATGTACTTGACTTTTTTTGAAATAAGCTACTTTGTTTTCCCATTCATTCATTGACACCTATCCTGTCCCATATTGAGAGAAATCGGCACTTCCTTCAGAACGAGGCTTATTCATTTCACTTTTGGTATGGAAGTGCTTTTTCAGTTGCCAAAAATATAACTTTTGAGCTTTTTGTTGTAAAAAAAATAAAATAAAAACATATACGCAAGCCCAGCTTAGGTGACACAAAGTAACCCAAAAGTAATGTAGCACATAGTCATGAAACAGGTCCATGGACTTTCATTCGCTCGCCACCAGTGGTCACTCTTACATTAAATCGACTCTCATACCACACAGACTATCATATCTTACCCTGGACTGCATTTCCCATCATTCATTGCACTAAGTGCACACAGCTGTCTCAATCACATGCTCACACCTATGAACTATCACACACCCTACATAAACCATGGACTTCCTTTTACAGATTCGCAGAGTATTGTTTAGCGGTTAGCACTCTCCTAGTGTTAGTTACTTTACCAAGCCATTCCGTGTGTGTTTTCTGTTTGTCTTCTGTATTGTTCTGCATTTATCACTCTCCAAGTGTTAGCTGCTTTACAGAGCTGTAAAGCTCCTTCTGTGTTGCCTTGTTGTCTGGTTCCTGGTTTTCTGCTTTGTATCTTGGATTAACCCTTTGCCTGCTTTTTCGGACTCTGTTTGCACCTTGCCTGAATTATTGCTCATGTTATCAGATTAACGCCCTTGTCAAGCCCTCTGGATATTGTTTGCCGATCGAAGACAATGCCTGTTGACTTGAGTACTCATCTATCTCGTCCTCTACATACCTATTTGCCACTGTTTGAACCATGCCTGTTATGACCATGCCTCTTTCTAATAAAGCTTTGCAAATGGATCTGCATACCTCTCGTCTTGTTGGCTCCGTTACACACATTAAATAACTCTAAGTAATGCAGTTAATATTTTTTTAGTGAGTAACACAACAGTGTTCCAAGTGGATGCTGCACACTGGTGATGGTTGAGGAGAGACCCCCCCCCCCCCACATGACTGTTAAGTGCTTTGGGTGTACAGCACTACACAATAAAGCGCTATATACATGCATCATTCATTTGTTTCATTTGTACTTGTTGAAAGTTCTAAGAAGCATTTTTGTGACCTTTAGATAAAGTTATAATCAAATTTTAATATATAAATATTTTAATATAAAAAAATAATGTTCAATAGTGTGATATTGAGTGAAAACAAAACTTTTAAAGTAATTGTACTTATTTGTAATCACATGAAACCTGAAATTGACTGGCAAAAAAACTAAATATTGAGAAAACCATCTTTAAAGTTGTTCAAAGAAGTTTTAAAATTACAATGAAATTCATCTTTAATATATTTCGGTACAAAATATCTTCATTAAACATGATGTTAATTTAATACATAAATTTTGACAATGTATTTTCTATTGCTACAAATATCATTGACTTAAGCTGCTTCTGTGCTGCTCACAAGAGGCTCCTATGGTGATGTTTTTCCACCACATCATCCAAGAAATCCACATTTTAAAGCTGATATTTAAAATAGTTCTTCTCAGAATGCATGCAAGGACCCCCTGTTGAGTTTGCATTTCATACAATGATAAAAGCTCTGATGAGTTTCTGCGGCTGACACGGTGACAGAGCAGAACGGTGTGTGTGTGTGTGTGTGTGTGTGTGTGTGTGTGTGTGTGTGTGTGTGTGTGTGTGTGTGTGTGTGTGTGTGTGTGTGTGTGTGTGTGTGTGTGTGTGTGTGTGTGTGTGCGTGTGCGTGTGCGTGTGTCTGATGGAGGTCAGTTGGTGGATGTTTGTCTCGCTTGGGGGACGAGACGGCGTGAGGTGACAGGAGAGGGTAGTGGCTGGTAATTACACGCCGTCCCCCGGGAGAGCGATGACACGAGGTTCACAGGGGCGTAATTAAAACCCCAGAAACAGTTGTTAATAGGCCAGAAGATGAAGGTAGCATCAGCAGGAGGGGTCAGAGAGGAGATGCTCCTCCTCCCTCGCCGTCACACTTTAAAAAATGACCGTGAATTTAACGGTAAAAGACTGTAAAAATGCTTCAGTAAAAAACAGTTATCATCACCGTCTGCTTTTGGTGGTTATCAGTGTATTACAAAACAGATTTCAGTACTTCAGTAGGTTGGTATATTAGCTTTAGATCATTTAATATAATTATGGTATTTAAATGTAAATTTAAGTCAAATCCGTTTTTATAGTAAAATTCTGGCAACCACAGCTACCGTATTTTCTACCGTAAATTTTACAGAATTTATTTTACAGTGCGCCTTCCCAAAAACAGGGGATTTAGAAGACATTAAGATGCATGGACATCTCTATCGTCAATATATTTTTTTCTAGTTATGATCAGCTCTAAGAAAATAGCTCCTTGTGAGTTTGCAGTCTGTATAAAATGGTTAAATTACACACACAGCCAGGGTTATTATAGTTGAATAACACCGAAACCATTAAAACAGAATTGTCACCTGAAATCAGTATTATTTTAATGTCATTGACAGACTATTGAAGTGTTTATTATTAGTTTAAATTGCTTTTGTGTTATATTTTCCTGTTATATTTTATGCTTTAATTGTAATTTTAAAGTAATAGCTTAGTATGTTTGGTTATTTTATTGTGTTTTTGTCATTTTTATTCTTTTTTAATAGGTCTGTATGATTATTATTAATTTGATTTCAGTTCATCAAGTTAAACTAAATTAAAGTGATAAAGGATGCCTTGGCAACTAGCTTGAATAAAATAATTATAATAAATTTGTTAATATTTCATTGTATATAATAGATGTATGACTTTATTCGTTTTATAATATAAGTTTTACTTATTTAATTTCAGGTAGTGTCCAAGAAAAAAAATCAGATTTTAATAGAGTTTAACTCGATCTACTGATGTGACTAAAAAAAAACGTGTAATTATATTGTATTATAAAATGAATAATTATAGTTCTGGTTTTCAGGGTGTTGCTAGGGTGTTATGAATTGTTGCTATGTGGATGCTGTTCTAAGTGGTTGCCAGGGTGTTATGAATTGTTGCTAGATGCTTGTTCTAAGTGGTTGCCAGGGTGTTGCTAGGGTGTTATGAATTGTTGCTATGTGGATGCTAGAGTGTTTTAAGTGGTTGCCAGGGTGTTATGAATTGTTGCTATGTGGATGCTAGAGTGTTCTAAGTGGTTGCCAGGGTGTTGCTAGGGTGTTATGAATTGTTGCTATGTGGATGCTAGAGTGTTCTAAGTGGTTGCCAGGGTGTTATGAATTGTTGCTATGTGGATGCTAGAGTGTTCTAAGTGGTTGCTAGGGTGTTATGAATTGTTGCTATGTGGATGCTAGAGTGTTCTAAGTGGTTAGGGTGTTATGAATTGTTGCTAGATGCTAGAGTGTTCTAAGTGGTTGCAGGGTGTTATGAATTGTTGCTATGTGGATGCTAGAGTGTTCTAAGTGGTTGCCAGAATGCTACAGTGTTCTAAGTGTTGCCTATTGTTGCTATGTGGATGCTAGAGTGTTCTAACTATATGAATTGTTGCTATGTGGATGCTACAGTGTTCTAAGTGGTTGCCAGGGTGTTAAATTGTTGCTATGTGGATGCTAGAGTGTTCTGTTGCTATGGTGTTATGAATTGTTGCTATGTGGATGCTACAGTGTTCTAAGTGGTTGCCAGGGTGTTATGAATTGTTGCTATGTGGATGCTAGAGTGTTCTAAGTGGTTGCCAGGGTGTTGCTAGGGTGTTATGAATTGTTGCTATGTGGATGCTATAGTGTTCTAAGTGGTTGCCAGGGTGTTATCAATTGTTGCTATGTGGATGCTAGAGTGTTCTAAGTGGTTGCCAGGGTGTTATGAATTGTTGCTATGTGGATGCTAGAATGTTCTAAGTGGTTGCCAGGGTGTTATGAATTGTTGCTATGTGGATGCTAGAGTGTTCTAAGTGGTTGCCAGGGTGTTGCTAGGGTGTTATGAATTGTTGCTATGTGGATGCTAGAGTGTTCTAAGTGGTTGCCAGGGTGTTGCTAGGGTGTTATGAATTGTTGCTATGTGGATGCTACAGTGTTCTAAGTGGTTGCCAGGGTGTTATGAATTGTTGCTATGTGGATGCTAGAGTGTTCTAAGTGGTTGCCAGGGTATTGCTAGGGTGTTATGAATTGTTGCTATGTGGATGCTACAGTGTTCTAAGTGGTTGCCAGGGTGTTATGAATTGTTGCTATGTGGATGCTAGAGTGTTCTAAGTGGTTGCCAGGGTGTTATCAATTGTTGCTATGTGGATGCTAGAGTGTTTTAAGCGGTTGCTAGGGTGTTATGAATTGTTGCTATGTGGATGCTAGAGTGTTCTATGTGGTTGCCAGGGTGTTGGACTCTCCTCATCAACACATACCATTGACCCCATAACTCTCAGCACTAGTACTAGTCTGTCAATAATCTTTTGCTATTGAGAAGCACAAGTAGGAAGGTGTCCAGGTCACAGAATGTCACGAGTACTCAGAGATGAACGGCAGAGTGCAGTATGGCTGTCTAATTAGAGCTGGAGTCACAGCAGTGTGCAGCGAGACGTTGAGGCTCAGATAATGCCTAACTTCAGCAGTAAGTGCTGCTTCCGCTGCCGAGGAAATTCCCGCTGAGCATCACACTCAACACCCACCCAGATAAATGGAGGGGTCTTGGCAGGACATATTTTTAGCATTAACTCACTGACCCAAAAAAAATTACGTCTGCACAACGAAAGCCCACGGGAAGCTCGGGGAGGAGGATCCATTTGCTTTTTCTCTGTGAGAATCAAAGAAAGAACCCTAATTATCAATGACTGCTTTAGAGTCTGCTAAAGATAGGGATGCTGGTACATGTGTCTTTAGGACGAATTACCCATCAGCTCTTGCCAATCGACATGGAAAACAGAAACACGATACTAGCTGCTCACTGTCCAGTACATACTGGCTTTAGAGACAAATGCAATCAGAAGAGTGCTTCACTGTCATACGACCTCATCCCATCCCATAGTACACCATCTCACAACTAAACATGCGTATATGGCAATGCTTTATGCAATAAAGAAGCACTACGAAGCACTATAAGTACTACGATTTACCATGAACGTGGAGAGATTTCTTGCTTTTATGAAACTGCAACAACAGCACTATTTTACAATGGCTCAAAATTGTCTGTTTTAATAAATGATAAAACTCTGATTAAACCGTGAGTGGGGTTATAAATGTTTTCTTCTGTTACAGAAGTAGAGTGTTGCTAGGTGGTTGCTATGAGGTTGCAAAAGTGTTCTGAAGGGTTTCCAGGATCCATGATGGTTGCCAGAGTGTTGCTAGGTGGGTGTTCTGAATGTTGCTAGGGTGTTCTGAGTGGTTACCAGGATGTTGCTAGGTGGGTGTTCTGAATGGTTACTAGAGTGTTGCTAGTGTGTTCTGAGTGGTTGGCAGTGTGTTGCTAGGGTTTTCTGAGTACCAGGGTGTGTTGCTGGTGGGTGTTCTGATTGTTACTAGAGTGTTGCTAGGTGGGTGTTCTGAGGGTGTTGTGGTTGTTGCAGGGTGTTTCTAGTGTTGATTACTAGGTTGTGTTCTGAGTGGTTACCAGGGTGTTGCTGGTGGGTGTTCTGAATGGTTTAGTGTGTTCTGAGTGGTTAGGGTGTTGCTAGGTGGGTGTTCTGAATGGTTACTAGGGTGTTGCTAGAGTGTACAGAGTGGTTGCCAGGGTGTTGCTAGGTGGGTGCTCTGAATGATTACTAGGGTGTTGCTAGAGTGTACTGAATGGTTACTAGAGTGTTGCTAGTGTGTTCTGAGTGGTTGGCAGGGTGTTGCTAGGTGGGTGTACTGAATGGTTACTAGAGTGTTGCTAGTGTGTTCTGAGTGGTTGGCAGGGTGTTGCTAGGTGGGTGTTCTGAATGGTTACTAGAGTGTTGCTAGTGTGTTCTGAGTGGTTGGCAGGGTGTTGTTAGGTGGGTGTTCTGAATGGTTACTAGAGTGTTGCTAGTGTGTTCTGAGTGGTTGGCAGGGTGTTGCTAGAGTGTACTGAGTGGTTGCTAGGGTGTTGCTAGAGTGTACAGAGTGGTTGCCAGGGTGTTGCTAGGTGGGTGCTCTGAATGATTACTAGGGTGTTGCTAGTGTGTTCTGAGTGGTTGGCAGGGTGTTGCTAGGTGGGTGTTCTGAATGGTTACTAGGGTGTTGCTAGAGTGTACTGAGTGGTTGCTAGGGTGTTGCTAGTGTGTTCTGAGTGGTTGGCAGGGTGTTGCTAGGTGGGTGTTCTGAATGGTTACTAGGGTGTTGCTAGAGTGTACAGAGTGGTTGCCAGGGTGTTGCTAGGTGGGTGCTCTGAATGATTACTAGAGTGTTGCCAGGGTGTTCTGAGTGGTTGCCAGGGTGTTACTAGATGGGTGTTCTGAATTGTAACTAGAGGGCTGCTAGGGTGTTCTAAGTGGTTGTTGCAGGGTGTTGCTAGATGAGTTTTCTGAATGGTTACTAGAGTGTTGCTAGGGTGTTGTTGCTAGGTGGGTGTTCTGAAAGGTTACTAGAGTGTTGCTAGGGTGTTCTGAGTGGTTACCATGGTGTTGCTGTGTGGGTGTTCTGATTGGTTACTAGAGTGTTGCTAGGGTGTTCTGAGTGGTTGCCAGGGTGTTGCTAGGTGGGTGTTCTGATTGGTTACTAGAGTGTTGCTAGGGTGTTCTGAGTGGTTGCCAGGGTGTTGCTAGGTGGGTGTTCTGATTGGTTACTAGAGTGTTGCTAGGGTGTTCTGAGTGGTTGCCAGGGTGTTGCTGGGTGGGTGTTCTGATTGGTTACTAGAGTGTTGCTAGGGTGTTCTGATTGGTTGGCAGGGTGTTGCTAGGTGGTTGTTCTGATTGGTTACTAGAGTGTTGCTAGGGTGTTCTGAGTGGTTGGCAGGGTGTTGCTAGGTGGGTGTTCTGAATGGTTACTAGGGTGTTGCTAGAGTGTACAGAGTGGTTGCCAGGGTGTTGCTAGGTGGGTGCTCTGAATGATTACTAGAGTGTTTGTTACTAGACCTAGAGGGCTGCTAGGGTGTTCTAAGTGGTTGCCAGGGTGTTGCTAGATGAGTTTTCTGAATGGTTACTAGAGTGTTGCTAGGGTGTTGTTGCTAGGTGGGTGTTCTGAAAGGTTACTAGATTGTTGCTAGGATGTTCTGAGTAGTTGCCAGGGTGTTGCTAGGTGGGTGTTCTGAATGGTTACTATAGTGTTGCTAGGGTGTTATGAGTGATTGCAAGGGTGTTGCTAGGTGTGTGTTCTGAAGGTTACTATAGTGTTGCTAGAGTGATATGATTGGTTGCCAGGGTGTTGCTAGGTGGATGTTCTGAATGGCTACTAGAGTGTTGCTAGTGTGTTCTGAGTGGTTTCCAGGGTGTTGCTAGGTGGTTGCAATAGTGTCCTGAATGGTTTCTAGGTTATTGTTAAGAAGCTCCAAGGATGTTCTGAGTGGTTACTAGGTGGTTGCTAGAATGTTTCAGGTCGTTTCAATTGTGTTGCTAGGTGGTTACTAGTGTCCTCTGAGTGATTCCCAGGGGGTTGCTAGAATGTTCTGAATGGTTGCTAGGGTGCTCTGAGGGTTGAAAATTCTATTTCAGTTTTCCTACTTCAGAGTTTCACATTTAATTCAATGTATTATTTGCTGTTTCTTTGTAAGTGTTTGTGAAATTTACTAGTAAATTCTGAGTGAAAATAGTTTCTACACCAATCTCTTCTTGAGTGTAGTATGAGCAGATGGTTTGTATGTTATTACAGAAAATATGAGTAATTCAGTCATTGCAGCTCCATCAGATCATCAGGCTGTGGGCGAATTACTGGGCAGTACGCATATCTACACTTCTCCAGTTGTACATCGTCTCTATTTTCATGACTTATTTACTGTTGTGTGAGGTGTAAATATTTTATGTGGGAGACAGACAGTTTTCCCAGACTTAACAAGAGCCTGTGGAGCGTGGCTCAGCCGTCTTCCTTCGCCTTCCTTTTGCTGTGATCGCATTTCATTTTCCAAAGGGTCCACAGGGTCAACGATGCACAGCGCTGAAGAAGTTCTGAGGGTCAACTGGTCAGGATTGTGGGTCAGAATCCAAAACACACAGCGTGCTTCGGGTCAGGGATACAGACTGGCGGCGCAGGCCGATCAAACTTTGACAGGCCGGCCTCAGCAAGCCTAGCGCTCACTCAGTCCACTTTAACACAGCGCTAGCTCATTATGCTCACGTGTATTTCTCAGCCTTTAGCTGCATTAATTAACACACTCTGATGTGGGTGTCTAGCTGAATCGCCCTCCTTTTATTCTGGCTAATTTTGTCGAATCAATACAAGCTTCCCCTTGAGCGGAAACAGGCTGCATAATCAATGTGAATAATAATTGATAAGCGTTCTGTGATGTGTCGATTTCAGCGTGCAGATCCATGTCGAATGAAGCTAATTGGATCAGGTTGTCGGGGTGAGGGTTAACAGGAGCGGGGTCCCAGAGGGCCCGACCGGTTACAGAGTATTACCCACAGCCCCCGAGAGCCAAAGTATGTGGAAAACACAGCAGCAGAGCGGCAGAGCTGTGGTAAATGTATTCTATAGGCGAGATGTGAGCGGCTCCACATTCACAGGGAGATTGGACAACATTTCAATCTAAGGGCGAATCATGTGATGCTCAAGGCTTATACTTACACTGCACTAAAAGGGCTGATATACACATCCTTTGACATTTCAAAATAATTCCTGACTCAATAAAACCTCTCCCAAAAACTATATACTAAATATGTAGTATTACGCTTTTGTGCTAAGAGGCTGTGCTGAAGCAGTACTGTACTGTTGCTGATACTAAATATGGTAGTTATGCTCATCAAAAGAGTGCATTTATTTACAGTAGTCTAAATACAGTAAAAAGAGTAACATTGTGATCATTGCAATTTTAAATAACTGATATGTGTAAATTGCTGTGCATGCTTCTGTTTATTATCAAGAAAACAGTTTTTTGCGGTAACTATCATTCAAAGTTTAATGGCCTTGTATTCATCAAGGATGCATTAAATTGATTAGACATTTATAATGTTAATTTCTACAGTTCTTTTGAACTTTCTATCATCTGTGAATCCTTAAACCGATCGCGGACTAATATAATATGACTGTTTTCAACATTGTGTTTCTTGAGCAGCTGATTTCTGAAGATCTGACTCTGAAGACTGCAGTAATGATGCTGAAAATACATGAGTAATTGCAGTTTAAGTGTAGAAGTTAACCCTTTAGTTGGTGCTTTTTGACATCAAGATTTCAAAAGCTTGTGCTTGAAAGGGTTTAAAGATAGAAATCTGGGCATCATATACTCATCTTTAGCATATTATGACGTCATCAGACCTCTTGAATTTCATAATACAGTGAAAAACTTATTTATGTAACATTGTGAAATATCATTGTGATTTAAAATAACTGTTTTCTATTTGTCATTATTATATAAATGTAATTTATTGCTGTGCAAAGGTATCATTTTTCTATTATTATAGACATAATTGAATTTTTTTTTTTTGCGGTAACTATCAATCTAAGGTTTATGGTAAAATAAAAATATAAATTAATTAATACTTTTATTCATTAAGGACGCATTCAACTGATCAAAAGTGCCAGGAAAGACATTTATAATGTTACAGTATATTTCTATTTCAAATAAATGGTGATCTTTTGAACTTTCTATTCATCTGTGAATCCTGAAAAATAAAACGAAAGAAACATGTTTATCACAGCATAACTGTTTTGTTTGATAATAATCAGAAATGTTTCTTGAGCAGCAAATCAGCATATTAGACTGATTTCTCTGAAGACTGGAGTAATGATGCTATGAGTAATTACAGTTTAACGTAATTTTTTTATTTAATTAAATAAATGCAGCCTTGTTCAGCAGAAGTGACAAAATCTTGATTGTTTCAAGTTTTTTGACAGTAGTGTAGTGGAACACTGAACTGACCAATCGGAAGGCAGCAGCAGAATTATGTGCATTAATGTGCTCTGAAAGTGCAAAAAGTCTCAAAGGAGTATTTCAGATATGAGATTCACATGTATTCTGCTCTGTGTCGTGCATGGTCAGTGCTTTTACTAGCGAGTCATTGTTGTGTTCCTAAACTGCTATGGCATGTTGCAGGGGTGTTGACATGATGAAATATGGCTCTAGGTCGGGTACATGCCCAACCCTTCAGGGAAGTAATTAACAGCACGTAGAAGCTTTTCACCCCCAGCGGTGATTTCACTGCATCCAGATGACATGTACATGAGCGGCTCCGCGTGCTGCGATGCATTGATGGATCGGGGAAATAAACAGACAGGCTTCGGCCTCGTGACCAGGTGAGCGGGTCGAGGAAGACCGACTGACTTAAAGATGGGCAGCAGATGACCTTTTGAGAAAGCGTTGCACGAAGATACTGTTTATTTATAGAAGGTAAGCGATTTTCAAGAGGTGACGCTGAAAGAGACGCCACTTCACATTACTAGCAGGGGACTGGCTTCGGTTCATTTTACAGCTGACTGAACGCAGGGCCCGGGTCATGCCGGCCCCATGTGCTCTGACTCCTGTGCATGGGCGGCCCCTGTAATCATCACAAATACATGCATTCATCTCTGCTTTATGTAATTTAGCATTTACCTTTTTTTTGTATTGTCAGCTTATATTGGGTGTCATGAACTCCTGAACATATAGAGCCGGTGACCATTCTGCATCAGCACATCTAAAACTGATGCACTTGAGAAGATGTGCACACTGTTTTTGTTAATTTAGGCCATAACTGGTCTCCTGACTGAGCCTGGTTCCTCCCAAGGTTTTTTTGTCTTCCACGATTTCTGTCATCAGCTGGATTTCAGGATTTCTTGCAACTGTTGCCTTTGAGTTGCTTAGTTGAGGTTTCAATGAATATTCAGTACTATTATCAATGCAACTGCACCGACACTATCAGATGAGAACAAAACAGAACCTGAAATGAATAATGACACTGACTCTGCATACGTGTGCACTGTGTAACCACCCAGAGTTTGGTTATCATGTTTTTGGTTATTGTTGTATGTCATACTACTCCCGTGCTCTAGGGGAACTAGATAGCCTGCTCCTCTATATTTAGCCAGGTAAGAGGGGAGAAGAGGTTTGTATGGTTTGTCTCTCATGGTTCACCCAAGATACACAGAGTCCAGATTGAGAAACTGTGGTTTTAAGCTCAATAAAAAATACTTTATATATATATATATATATATATATGCACGATCTTCAATTCATCAACTTTGTGGATTCTATGCTGCTGTTGTGCCTGGACCCTGTGGGTTCAGACCCTGTCTAGTTGTGTCCTCTTTTGGATCCCAAACAAAGTAGTTTCTCTTTCACAACGAAACACAGCGTCTCCAGAATATGACGCTGGCGGCTGCAACAACACTACAGTCAGAATAATAGCTCCACCTACTTTCATTGCGTATACATTTGGGCGGAGTTATGCAAATCGTCCCACACCGTGACGTATACATGTGAGGGCGTGTCTTAGGAGGGCGTGGACGAGTGTTAACTTTTATAAAGAATATTTATTTGGTTTTGAGACTTTAGTCTTTGCAACTTCAAGGATCGTATTTATGCTCAATCCGCTCCATCGCATTATATGACCCCTTTAAAAAGTGGCATGAAATGTGTTCGATATTCCTGCACAGGACATTGCATCTGTAACGTAATTCCGGCTCAGGTCAGATGTTCTGGTCTGGTCCTCCAGACGTCACAGTCATGTCTACGGAGCGTGAAGGTGTCCTGACCTCACTCCAGGCCTCTCGCAGGACTCATCGCTGCCCAGGGACATCGGAGGTAATGTCAAACCAAAGACAAACGCTGGAGACCAGAGCTCAGAGCGACAGCTAACCCTACAAAGACAGCTCAACGGAGTGCAGACTGGTGTGGATTAGTGGATACTGTTCATTATAGGTGACTGGTTATTAGGTTTGGGTACCAAAACCCGGTACCATATGGCATCGGTACCTATGTAACCGGTATGTACTAGAACCGAATCAGAATGCAGATTTAGGTGCCTCATTTCGGTGCCATGCATGAAAATGTAACTCGTAGCTGTTTTAACTGAAATAAACTTGCACTGACTGATCCTAAAATATATCAGTGCATTTGTTTTGTCTCAAGATGCACCCCAGCAATGCATTTTTTTCTAAGCATGTTTATAAAAATTACTTAAATGTCCTAATTGAACTATGAACTAATCCTGGTTTAGTCTAAGCCCTGTCTGTGAAACCGGGCCCATGTGTTTAGTGCTAATGGCCAATCCAATTATTAATTGTTAATAATTTTTTTTTACAAGTATCGGTTCAGGCACCGGTACCGGTTTAAAAGTATCGATTTGAGGTATTGAAAGGTATCGAAAATTGAGGTATCGAAAAAAACCCCAAACAATACCCAACCCTACTGGTTATTTAGTCATTACTGGTCATGATACCTTCGTTCCTAGCTCTATAACAGCCCATAGATCTGACTACAGCCATCTTTGTTTTCAGTCGGAAACAATGCCTTTAAGTAGCCAAACCCAAAATAATAGAGCACAGCAGTGATGATGTATTTTTGCATCACTCTGGTTTTCTCCATTAAAAACCCCGTCCCAGTTTTTCATTGGCTTTTGGATTGTTACAGAAAATAAGCTCTGTGACCAACAAAAGTTGATGATTCTTAAACGAGTGTTTATTATGATAATCCTCACAAATGAACACAACTTTGAAGCCTAAAACATGAACTACACCTCGATAATAAGTCTTCAACATCACCACCATTGAACTTCAACAACTCGTTCAGTCTTTATTTAAAACATTGGTGACACTTTACAATAATGTTCATTAGTTAACAACATTAGTAAACATGAACTAAGATCGAAATATACTTCTACAGCATTTATTAATCTTAGTTCATGTTAATTTCAGCATTTACTAACGCATTATTAAAATCACAAGTTGTGTTTGTAAACATTAGGCAATGCACTATGAATAAACAACTGTATTTTCATTAACTAACATTAACAAAGATTAATAAATAGTGCAATAAATACATTGTTAGTTGTTTGTTTGTGTTAGTTAATACATTAACTAACGTTTACAAATGACACCTTATTGTAAATTGTAATCAAAACGTTGAGGTTTTTTTTTGGGGGGGGGGGGGGTATTCTTAGGAAAAGTTATTTTAAGGTTTTTCAGTTTAAAATGGCTTTTCTTTGGTGTTCCGGTGACTTCCATTTTTTACGATTTATATTTTCTCTGTAAACTATGACCTGTACATTTGTATGAGGTAGAGACATGTGGCCAATGCAAGTAAAGGTCTTTGCACTAATGCCATATAACCATTTTTGATTGCCCCAAGAATCTTCCAGTAATCAGTTCTTAAAATAACCTTTTTGTTTCTTGGTGTGAAGCATATTTTAGCAATCAGCTTTTTCCACTATGAAAAACCAATTGTGCAAATGGATGTTAAAGGCTCTTCATGGAATCATCAATGCCAATACGCATAATTTTCAAGAGTTGTATTTGTAACTAAAATAAAACAACACAAACTGCAGTATTATAAAGAACATTGCTTGCTCCTTGAAAAGTGACTGTGGATAAAATTATGTGAAATGCATAAATGTAAATGATGCAGTAAGGTGGAGTATAATGCATATTTGTTGTGTTTTGGATGTATTATATTTAATTTATGCTTTTAAAAACGAGCACGACATCATGTTACTATTGTTGCTGTGTTCATAGAAACACCACATGCTCAAAGTCTACTGTGATCATGACTTAAGGTGTATTCAGAGCACCAGTGCATTGATGGTTTCCTCAAGAACCACATAATAATGTGCTCTTGGGTTTGGTTCTAGCTGGAACTCTTATTGCTCAGTGCATCTGGTAACCCAGAGCAGCTCTTTGTTGTCAACGTCTCTACTGGAAAATCAAAGCCAGAGCGTTCCTGATCAAAGCAGCTTGAGAGGTGACATCACCCCGCCGAACTCTGGTCCTCCGCAGGGATTTGTGGGATAGATGCCGCAATGAGCACGAAGAACAAATCATTCCTAGACAGGTGTCAGATGCAAACACTGCTATAATTGCTATTTCTATGAGAGCCGAAACTCATTTGGATGTGAGCCGAGGGGGTGAGGGACTCCTTGTATTCAAAATATTTCTCCCTTAACCAGCGATTTGCTGATAAATTGGCTGCTTTGTCGCAGTCGGATGTGTTTGGTATCGATTGCTGCTGATTTTCTGGCAAGCGGCTGCTTGTTTGAGAGCTGTCTGTCGGCACCTGTCTGCCAGCTGTCAGGTGAGACGATATTAAACGAGCCCCTGACAGCCGCGGGTAATGACCGCTGATGTAAGGAGGAGCTCTGGCGATTAGCAGACACTCCCGAGAAAAAAACCTGACCTTTGCTTAGGCCTCTGTGAGAGCCGCGCTGCTTAAAGCTGAAGTCACCAAACGGAAACACAAAAGTAATAATGCCATTGGTCAGAGGAGCAGAGAGTCCCACCCTAAACTCATGTGATTGGCCGAATCAGAAGATGGCTCGAACAGACCAATGTTGATCACAGTGCTTCACTCGTCAGGGCAAAAAGTAAAGAAAAGATAGAGAATATTCCTTCAGCTTTAAAATCAAAATCTCATTAAAAAACACTTTGGCGTACTTTTAAAAAGAATTATTATTATGCAAAATAAAATAGTTTATAATATTACTAAATGTAATGTTTGCGGACACTTAAATGTACATTTGCAATTGAATAAAATGTATAATAGTTTACATTTAAATTAAATGCAATTCACTAAACTCTAGAGCATTTTTGCCACACTTAATGTAAGTAAGACTGAAGTACAGCTTTATAAAAATATACAGTAACACTTTATTTTAAGGTGTTGCACATTTTACATGTACTTACTATTATAATAACACGTATTATAATAGCAAGTAACCTCAAAACAAACCATACGCCTAACCCTAACCACATAGTAATTATGTAGTTAATTATTTTTACTCAGTATTTAAATGGATCATTACACTGTAACAAGGAAACCTTAAAATAACGTGTAACCAAATATACCATATACTTTATTTTATGGTGTCCTTGTTACATGTACTTACTATTATAATAGCAATAAATGATGTATAGTTACTTGCAAGTAACCCGAAGCCAAACCCTAATCCGAACCCTGACAATATGGTAAATATATATAGTTCATTAATATTACTCAGTACTTAAATGTATAATTACACTGTAACAAGGAAACCTTAAAATAAAGTGTAACCAAATATACTTTTAAGATTTGAAGTACACTACAAGTGCAGATTCAATACAATTAAACGCACTTCTTTTGACTTTCCAGACGCTCTGTTTGACTTCATCGGTGCAGAGCAGAGCAGCATCTGTAAGCGTTTCCATGAGTTTCCAGATACGCTTTAAACTGCAGAATAATCTTCATCTCCTGTCATGAGATCAGAGGAATAATCATCTTCTGTCTCGCTGATTCTCTGTATTTGAAAGGATTCATTTTAAAATGACATTGAGTTGCTTTGTAAAATAACAGATAGCAGATTTGCCTTTCTTTTTTCTTTCTTTCTTTCTTTCTTTCTTTCTTTCTTTCTTTCTTTCTTTCTTTCTTTCTTTCTTTCTTTCTTTCTTTCTTTCTTTCTTTCTTTCTTTCTTTCTTTCTTTCTTTCTTTCTTTAGCAGATTTGCCTTCTTTTTCTGTTTTATTTGTATAATGAGTGTTCTTTCTTTCTTTCTTTCTTCTTTTCTGTTTCTTTCTTTCTTTCTTCTTTCTTTCTTTCTTTCTTTCTTTCCTTGTTTTTCTTTCTTCTTTCTTTTCTTTCTTCTTTTCTTTCTTCTTTCTTTTTCTTACTTTCTTATCTTTTTCTTTCTTTCTTTCTTCTTTCTTTTTTCTTTCTTTCTTTCTTTTTCGCAGCAGTAATAATATGTCTGTTCTGAGACTTTTTATTTGTATAATGATGTAATATGCACTGTTTTATTTGTATAATGAGTGTCTGAGAAAGTCTGTCTGTCTGTCTGTCTGTCTGTCTGTGAACTGTCTGTCTGTCTGTCTGTCTGTCTGTCTGTCTGTCTGTCTGTCTGTCTGTCTGTCTGTCTGTCTGCATCTCTCTCTCTCTCTGTCTGTCTGTCTGTATGTCTGCAACTGTCTGTCTGTATGTCTGTCTGTCATCTGTCTGTCTGTCTGTCCTGTCTGTGCATCTGTCTGTCTGCCTCTGTCTGTCTGTCTGTCTGTCTGTATGTATGTGTCTGTGCCTGTCTGTGCATCTGTCTGTCTGTCTGTCTGTGCAACTGTCTGTCTGTCTGTCTGTCTGTCTGTACTGTCTGTCTGTCTGCTCTGTCTGTCTGTCTGTCTGTCTGTCTGTCTGTCTGTCTGTGCATGTCTGTTGTCTGTCTGTCTGTCTGTCTGTCTGTCTGTCTGTCTGTCTGTCTGTGTCTGTCTGTCTGTATTTGTCTGTCTGTATTTGTCTGTCTGTCTGTCTGTCTGTCTGTCTGTCTGTCTGTCTGTCTGTATTTGTCTGTCTGTTTGTCTGTCTGTCTGTCTGTCTGTCTGTTGTCTGTCTGTGCATCTGTCTGTCTGTATGTCTGTCTGTCTGCATCTGTCTGTCTGTCTGTCATGTCTGTCTGTCTGTCTGTCTGTCTGTCTGTCTGTCTGTCTGTCTGTTGTCTGTCTGTCTGTCTGTCTGTCTGTCTGTCTGTCTGTCTGTCATCTCTCTGTCTGTCTCTCTGTCTGTCTGTCTGTCTGTCTGTATCTGTCTGCCTGTCTGTGTGCATGTCTGTCTGTCTGTCTGTCTGTCTGTCGTCTGTCTGTCTGTCTGTCTGTTGTCTGTTCTGTCTGTCTGTCTGTCTGTCTGTTGTCTGTCTGTCTGTCTGTCTGTCTGTCTGTCTGTCTGTCTCTGTCTGCCTGTCTGTCTGTGCCATTCCCTCATGGAGCCGATGTGTCTGTCTGTCTGTACCTAACCCGAAGCCAAACCCGAAACCCTGCATTATGTTAAATATATAACATTAATAATTCTGTCTGTCTGTCTTAAAATAAAGTGTCTGTCTGTCTGTCTGTCTGTTGTTTGTCTGTGCAGAGCAGAGCAGCATCATGAGTTTGTCGCTTTTAAACTGAATAATCTTCATCTCTGTCATGAGATGAATAATCATCTTCTGTCTCGCATCTCTGTATTTGATT
>CM049806.1:636120-643620 GCA_027422405.1 Ptychobarbus kaznakovi | reverse complement strand
TTGCACTAATTAGTGGAAAACACACAGATGGTGCAGCTTCACAAATTCTCAGACTGTGAATGTGAATGTCATCTCTGCCAGCAGAAGAGAAGGAGCCTGCGTTTGTCTCTTTATGGCTTCTAGCCCTCAATTTAAAATGTGTTTTCCTCTTTTTCTGTGGGATTGATGTTAAATGAGTACTCTCTGATAATGAAAAGAGGGGTATTAACTAGTGAAACAATAGTACTTGCGTACCATATGCCATGTGTTAAACGCTGTGAGACAGCTGTAATATCCCAGAAAGCAGAAGAAGAATCACTTGACTAATGTTTCCAGCCACTCTGACAGGAAAAATGTTTCCAGCCACTTTTCAGGAAAATCCACTTCTTGCATCCATGTGAGGGCAGCGGATGTCTTGTGCGTGCAGTGCTGGCATGAGTGTGTGTGTGTGTGTGTGCGTGTGTGTGTATGTGTGTGTGTGTGTGTGTGTGTGTGTGTGTGCGAGTGGTTATATATCACGCTGGGCAAAATGTCCACAAGGTGTAATACAGTAAATCTTTTATCTTGTGACATTTTTTGTCCCCATGAGGAAACAAGTGAAATCATGCAGCATAAAGTTTTTGAAATTCTAAAATGCGTGTCTCCTGTGAGGGTGTGTGTGTAAGGGTCCGTTTGTAGGGCAAAAGCACATACAGATTGTACAGTATAAAAACCATGTGTGTGTCCCATAAAACATGGAAACCCAACACGGCGTGTGTGTGTGTGTTGTGCGTGTGTGTGTGTCGTTTGTGTGTTGTGTGTGTGTGTGTGTGCGTGCGTGCGCTGTGTGTGTGTGTGTGTGTTGGCATGTGTGTGTGTGTGTGTGTGTGTGTGTGTGTGTGTGTGTGTTGCGGAGTGTGTGTGTGTGCGTGTGTGTGTGTGTGTGTGTGTGTGCGTGTGTGCGTGTGTGTGTGTGCGTTGTTGCTTGATATGAATAGACTGTATTAGTGTGTGATGACATCTAATAATGCAGCATTAGACATGTGTGATTGTGTTTCTATAAATAAACAGTACCTGTGTGTGTGTGTGGTGTGTTGTGTGTGAGTGTGTGTGTGTGTGTGTGTGTGTGTGTGTGTGTGTGTGTGTGTGTGTGTGTGTGGTGTGTGTGTGTGTGTGTGTGTGTGTGTGTGTGTGTGTGTGTGTGTGTGTGTGTGTGTGTGTGTGTGTGTGTGTGTGTGTGTGTGTGTGTGTTTGTCTTTCAGCTGGAGGTGTGTGAGCTTGGCACCATTATTCTCTCTTTCATGTCAAACTGAGTGGTTTATGAGGGACACAAATTTGTAATACATGACATAGGTTATGACAGGTATTACAAGGAGAAGGATTTAAATGAGGACATTTTCAGGTCCCCATAATTCAAATGCTTATAAATCATACTGAGTGCTACAGTTTTTTTGGGGGAAAGTAGAAATGCACCGTCTCCTGTGAGGGCTAGGTAGTTTAGGTGTTTTAGGGTGCCAGGTGTAGGGCAATAGCACATACAGTTTGTACAGTGATTTAAAAACCAGGATTACGCTATGGAAGTAGTCCCCGTAAACCATAAAAACCACATGTGTGTGTGTGTGTGTGTTGTGTGTGTGTGTGTGTGTGTGTGTGTGTGTGTGTGTGTGTGTTCTGAATTGTGTGTGTGTGTGTGTGTTGTAGGAGTGTGTAGGCAGTGTGTAGGGTTTTATGTGTGTTTGTGTGTGTGTGTGTGTGTTCTGTGTTGTGTGTAGGCAGTTACTGTTTTGTGTCTTTCAGCTGGAGGTGTGTGAGCTAGGGTTTTTGGCAGTTGCCAGGGTGTTAGTGGGGTGTTCTGAGTGGTCCTCTTTCAGGGTGTCAAACTGAGGGTGTTGAGGCGGTTGCTAAGTGTTTGACTGGTTGCTTGTTTGACATGAGAGTTGAGGGTGTCTGGGTGGTTGTTAGGGTGTTGTAGTGGTTTGTTTGTGTGTTCTGAATGGTTGCCAGGGTGTTGCAGTGGTTTGTTTGTGTGTTCTGAATGTTTCAAACACAGGGTGTTTAGTGGTTTGTTTGTGTGTTCTGAATGGTTGTCAGGGTGTGCTAGTGGTTTGTTTGTGTGTTCACATGGTTGCCAAAGGGTGTTGCTCAGTGGTTTGTTTGTGTGTTCTGAATGGTTGCCTCAGGGTGTGCTAGTGGTTTGTTTGTGTGTTCTGAAGTGCCAGGGTTGTTAGTGGTTTGTTTGTGTGCTGAATGGTTGCCAGGGTGGTAGTGGTTTGTTTGTTGCTAACTGGGTAAGAGTGACATGAGAGTTGAGGGTGTTTGGGTGGTTGCCAGGGTGCATTTGAAAGGTGCTAGGTCACCAGGGTGTTGCTATGCGGTTGCAAGAGGTCTGAGTGAGTGATTAAAAGGTCATTGCAGGTATTCCAAATGTTGCTAAGTATTCCAAATAGTTGCTATTGTGTTCTGAATTGTTGTTTCTGAGTGGTTGCTAAAGTGTTGTGTGTGGTTGACAGGAGTTGTTGATAGTGGTTTGTTTGTGTGTTCTGATGGTTGCCAGTTGCTAGGTGTTTTGTTTGGTTTATGGTTGAGTGGTTGCTAGTGTTTGTTTGTTTTCTGACTGGTTGTGGTTGCTGAGCAGGAGGGTGTTACTGGGTGGTTGTAGGTGTTGCATTTGAAAGTTGTTCTAAGTCACCAGGGTTTGCTATGCGGGCAAGAGAGTTTCTGAGTGGATGCCTGGTGTTAAAAGGTTTGAGTATTCCAAATGGTTGCCAGGTATTCCAAATGTTGCTAGAGTGTTTAGAATGGTTGCCAATTTTGTAGGTGGTTGCTAAAGTGTTGTTGTGTTCAGGGAGTTGAAGTGGTTTGTTGTTTCTGATTGGTTGCAGGGTGTTTAGGTGTTTTGTTTGTGTGTTGATAGGCAGGGTGTTACTAGGTTTTGTTTTATGTTCTGATGGTTGTGGTTGCTAGGTGTTTTGTTTGTGATGTTATGGCTGCCAGTAGTTGCTAAGTGGTTTGTTTGTTGTTCTGAATGGTTGCCAGGGTGTTGCTATGTGTTTGTTGCTGATGGTTGCCAGGGTGGCAGGTGTTATGTTTGTGTGTTCTGAATGGTTTGCCAGGGTGTGGTTTTATGAGTGTGTTCTGTGGTTGCAGGGTGTTGCAGGTGTTTTGTTTGTGTTGCTATGGTTGTCAGTGATTGCTAGGGTTTTATGAGTTCTATGGTTGCCAGGGTGTTAGTGGTTTGGTGTTCTGATTGTGGGGCTTAGGGTGTTGCTAGGTGTTTTGTTTGTGTGTTCTGAACAGCTGCAGGGTGTTGATAGGTTTGTGTGTGCTGAATGGTTGCCAGGGTGTTGCTATGTGTTTTGTTTGTGTGCTATGGTTGCCAGGGTGTTGCAGGTGTTTTGTTTGTGTGTTCTGATGGTTGCAGGTGTTTAGGTGTTTTGTTTGTGTGTTCTGATTTGACAGGGTGTTGAGGTGTTTTGTTTGTGTGTTTCTGAAGTTGCCAGGGTGTTCTAGTGGTTTGTTTGTGGTTCTGAATAGGGGTTGCTAGGTTTTGTGTTGCTGAATGGTTGCCAGGGTGTGGTTTGTTTGTGTGTTCTGAATGGTTGCAGGGTGTTGCAGTGGTTTGTGTTGCTATGGTTGTCAGGGGTTTGTTTGTGTGTTCTGAATGGTTGAGGGTGTTGCTAGTGGTTTGTTTGTGTGTTCTGAATGTTGTCAGGGTGTTGCAGGTTTGTGTTGCTGAATGGTTGCCAGGTGTGCTAGTGGTTTGTTTGTGTGTTCTGAATGGTTGCAGGGTGTTGTCAGTGGTATGTATATTTGTGTTTCTAGTGCCAGGGGTTTGGTTTGTTTGTGTGTTCTGACTGGTTGCTTAAGAGTTGACATGAGCAGTTGCCAGGGTGTTCTGGGTGGTTGCTAGGGTGTTGCTAGGCATTTGAAAGGTGTTCTGAATGGTCACCAGGGTGTTGCTATGCGGTTGCAAGAGAGTTCTGAGTGGATGCCTGGTAGTTAAAAGGTCATTGCAAGGGTATTCCAAATGGTTGCTAGGGTATTCCAAATAGTTGCTAGAGTGTTTAGAATGGTTGCCAGTATTTTGTTAGGTGGTTGCTAAAGTGTTGTGTGTGGTTGACAGGGAGTTGATAGTGGTTTGTTTGTGTGTTCTGAATGGTTGCCAGGGTGTTGCTAGGTGTTTTGTTTGTGTGTTCTGAATGGTTGCCAGGGTGTTGCTAGTGGTTTGTTTGTGTGTTCTGACTGGTTGCTTAAGAGTTGACATGAGCAGTTGCCAGGGTGTTCTGGGTGGTTGCTAGGGTGTTGCTAGGCATTTGAAAGGTGTTCTGAATGGTCACCAGGGTGTTGCTATGCGGTTGCAAGAGAGTTCTGAGTGGATGCCTGGTAGTTAAAAGGTCATTGCAAGGGTATTCCAAATGGTTGCTAGGGTATTCCAAATAGTTGCTAGAGTGTTTAGAATGGTTGCCAGTATTTTGTTAGGTGGTTGCTAAAGTGTTGTGTGTGGTTGACAGGGAGTTGATAGTGGTTTGTTTGTGTGTTCTGAATGGTTGCCAGGGTGTTGCTAAGGTGTTTTGTTTGTGTGTTTGAATGGTTGGCAGGTGTTTAGGTGTTTGTGTGTTCTGAATGGTTGCCAGGGTGTTGCTAGGTGTTTTGTTTGTGTATTTGAATGGCTGCCAGGGTTTGTAGTGGTTTGTTTGTGTGTTCTGAATGGTTGCCAGGGTGTTGCTAGGTGTTTTGTTTGTGTGTTCTGAATGGTTGCCAGGGTTGTTGATAGTGGTTTGGGTGTTGAATGGTTAGGGTTTGTGCTATGTTTTGTTTGTGTGTTCTGAATGGTTGCCATGGTGTTGCTATGGTTTTTTGTTGTTTCTGAATGGTTGCCAGGGTGTTGCTATGTGTTTTGTTTGTGTGTTCTGAATGGTTGCCAGGGTGTTGCTAGGTGTTTTGTTTGTGTGTTCTGAATGGTTGCCAGGGTGTTGCTAGGTGTTTTGTTTGTGTGTTCTGAATGGTTGCCAGGGTGTTGCTAGATGGTCTGTAGATGTGTCTCGAGTTCCTCTCATCTGTGGGATTATTTCACCTGTTTTGGGGGAAAACGGTGCGTCTGATCAGCACTCTCCTCATTAACACACATGAGGAATATCTCATGTCTGGAGCTCAAACACTGCACTTACACACTCAGCACTATCAGCACTAGTACTAGTAATCATTATGAAGTGCATAAAGTCATAGACATCAAAGTTTTCTGCCCAGATTGAAAAAAGTACACTTCTATAATGTACTCAAAGTGCTCTATTTTTGCACACTAATTTTGTACTTAATATACTAAAAATGATTCTTTAGATCAACTAAGTGAACTATTTTGGGACACCGTGAATATTACCTAAAATGTGCTTTTAACATACTATCTCTGTGTTTAAAAATGTATTTAATAGAACCCATCTTTTTTATAAACTAGTACACTCAAGTGTACTACAAGTGGTGCCTAAATACATTTTGTAAACACAGAGATAGTATGTTAAATGCACATTTTAGGTCATATTCACGGTGTCCTAAAATAGTATACTTAATTGATCCAAAGAATAATTTTTAGTATATTAAGTACAAAATTAGAGTACTTTAAGTACATTATGGAAGTGTAGGCTATTTTTCATTTAACCTGGGTGTTTAGCACTCAGAGGAGAAAGCTTGTTTACGTTCATTAGTGAACAACAACAGCATTGTACTGATGATTGGATCTGTTCTATACACACACACACATGACAGCGGCAGGGGTTTGAGGGCGTATGACTGTGTTTGCTAAGAGCGTCTAGAGCTGCTTTAACACATTCTCAATAAGCGTGTTTTGCCCGTGGCACAGATTAGCGGCGAGAGGACGGATCGGGCCGCGGGTCTGCACACACCTGAGCGGCGTTTGTGTAATCTCTTCTGTGTGAATAGACTTTAGAGCGACATTAGAGCGAATAATAACTAGTGATCGACCGATATTGATTTTTTATAACCGATACCGATTATTTGCATGTTTATGTACCCGATAACCGATAGGCAGAACCGATATTTATTTACTGTTATAAATAACAGAGTGAAGTCCATTCTTCAATTTGGTTTTTCCTTCTTTCAGTTGTCTTAACAACAACAAAAAACTGTTGAAAATTAACATTTTCATGTAAAATTTTATCTTCAAATAAAACATTTTATTTATAAAAAGCATCATCAGCAACACTGATATTAACAATAAGCAAAATAATGTCTAATGTTTTCAAATGGAGAAAATAAAGGACAGAAGTCATATCAACTTCATTTTAAACTACAGTTTTAGGTTTATAAGCTGTTTAATAAACTAAAGAGTGAAGAATAATTCACTGAATAATATTCTCTGGAATATTGAAATAAGCTATAACAAACAAAACATTGTATTTTATTGCATTCTTAACTGTTTTTATCAGAATTATTAAAATGTTTTTGTCATTCTAGATTATGAAAACTGCTGACAGCTCGGTTTATCTATTTACACAGAACTATACTCAAACTGCGATCGCTTGCGGAGATAATAAATCATTAATTTAGATAGAGATGTTTATTGGTGAAATAATGGTTCTATAGTAAATGTTAATATAATTTAGCGTGTTTCAAACAAGTGAATCTTGTATAAAGCTACATGCGGTGGTGTCCACTGCTCCAGGTGTGTGTGTGTGTGTGTGTGTGTGTGTGTGTGTGTGTGCACGGTGTGTGTGTGTGTGTGTTCACTACTGTGTGTGTGTGCACGGTGTGTGTGTGTGTGTGTGTGTGTTCACTACTGTGTTGTGTGTGTGTGTGAGTATGGGTGTGTGTGTGTTGTGTGTGTGTGTGTGTGTGTGTGTGTGTGTGTGTGTGTGTGTGTGTGTGTGTGTGTGTGTGTGTGTGTTCACTACTGTGTGTGTACTTGGATGGGTCAAATACAGAGAACACATTTCACTGCTGGTTATACTCTGTATAATTGTGTATGTGTTTTTTTTTCTCAAAACCGCTAATATCGGGAAAAATATCGGTAAACCGATATATTGGTCGCTCTCTAATAATAACACGCATCATCTCCAGGCATCAGATATCAGCGGTTGGGAGTTTCTGGCACGATGAATTGACGAATGAGGCTCTGGTAGGCCCGTGTTTATGCGTCTAATCCATTTTCTTCCATGCACGTTTTCCAGGTGAACACACACACACGAGGAGGCCGGTTGTTTTCAGTTGCTGGCCATTTCCCCGTGTTTTCAAAGCCAAGCCGAGCAGCATCAGGTCGACTCCTCTGAGCTTTCATAAAAAGGCTCAGTTATGCCCAGCTCATTACTATACGATGAGTATTGACTTTGGCCTGCAGTCATGAACTGATAAAATGGTGTAAGGTCTCGTCCTAAGCGATTACTCAGAATTACAAATCCTATCCGCATTCTCGCCGGATGAACATCTGGATGGCTCCACGCGCTAAAAACCCCCGCGTGCATTCGTATTCCCCGGCCGCGCCGCCCACGGGAGCCCAGACGCTCGCATGATGGCATATTCCTCTCTGACAGT